>CAJNSZ010000807.1:6092-50410 GCA_905329745.1 Rotaria sp. Silwood2 | reverse complement strand
TGGAGTATAAAATTAGTTTAGGGTGTGGGTGTGGGTGTGGGTGTGGGTGTGAGTGGGGGGTGTGGGTGTGGGTGTGGGGTGTGGGGTGTGGGTGTGGGTGTGCGTGTGGGTGTGCGTGTGGGTGTGAGTGTGGGTGTTGGTGGGTGTGGGTTCATCTAGAATGCATCAACATACAGATCCACACCCACCCTACACCCACACCCACACCCACACTCTTCTTTGTGCCATAAAAATGGTCGTCTGTACCATAATTATGGCCCTTTGTACCAGAAATATGGTCACTTGTACCAAGTGTTACAGACAGACACAGATGAATTTCGGTTTCTAGACCCTATCCTCTTAGTCTAGGGAACGTTAATAATTTGACCGTTTTTTTAACAGGGAAACAAGAAATTTAGTGCATTTTAGTTCTTTTTTTATATTTTACTTATTACGATAGCCATGGAAGATTTTACAGAAGCAATATGATGAAAAGCAAGATTTTTTTTCATTCTCTTCGGTTGGTTATTCAGAACTCCGTCGTCATTTTTCTAAGAAAAAGCAACATTAAAATGAAGAAACCTAGGTTACTTTACTTTTTTTTATTTTTATTTATTCCGATAATTGTCGGAGGTTAACAGAAGCAAGAGAATGGGAAAAAATACTTTTTCTTTTTCTCAGTGGGTTACTCTGAGAAGTGCTCATCGTTTTTCTGAGAAAACCTTAAGGTTAGTTTTGCTTGATTTTTCTCCTGTATCAGTGATTTATTCTGAAAGTCACTGCGCGTTTGATGAGAAGAAGAATAGAATAACTTCGTTTAGTGTTCTTTTTCTTCTAATAACTATGCTTCTACTTCGTCCACTTCTTCTAAGAGACATGGAAAATTTAATTTAATTTCTGTGTTTTTATTCATTTATCCTGAAAACTTTTGCACATTCCGTAGGGCAAATTTAATTAAAAAATTAAGCTTTCCCATAATTTTCTTCATTTAATAATTTTGAGAGCTGTATTCCCCATGAAGACTTGTTTAGTCTATTGTGTTATTGTTGGTTTTCTCTATTTCATTTTTGTTTTCTTCCTAATCATGAATCAATTTTCTAAATCTTAAATTCGTTTCAACATAGTAACGTCTGGATCTGGGCAGGAAAAATGCCCGTCTATGGAGTGTTTCAAAGAAGAAGATAGGGATTTGTTACAAATAGTATTAATAGAAATATAAGATATCACAGATTGATTAAAACGTAGCCCTTTACGGCGTCTTTTGCCACAGTATGCTGGTATATTCGCTCGAACCGTATACGAGGAGCAGTGGCGTAGCCAGGATTTTTAGACCAATGGGCAAACTTCTCTTATGTTAGAAAAAAATGTTGGGCGAAATGATCAAGGTTTTCATTGATGGGCAAAAAGTTTTTTGACCCAACCAAGTACTGATAGCCTAAAAACAAACACGAAAAATAATGAAACGAGGTTCCTTTAATGAAATTTGCATAAAAAGCAGATCTTAAGCTCGCCCCCCCCCCTCCCAAAAGTCAATTTTCGTCAAAAAATGAAAATTGGGATAAGTGTGTGTGAAGATAGTCGGAAGTCTGCCCTTTTAAAAGAGATATAGCTTTTTATTTCGTACATTGTTTTAGCAAAAACATTTGAGGTTTTCCGTTACTATCTACTTGAAAAATAAGCTGGTTTTTGGTGAAATCGAAAAATTTTTTTCGTTTTTCTCAGTCTATGATTTGTCGAATGCTCAAACCAAACTTTTCCGCCTAGGCTAATTATATAGGATGGTCCAAAAGTAACCGAGCAGTCTTTGATTGCAAATCACTTTTGATAGGAACAAGATAGAGAGCTGCGGTTTTCATCGTTAAAAAGAGAAAAAACTGTATCGAATCTTGAACACCAGATTTTTATGACAATATTCACTCGGAATCTCCAGAATTTTTTGTAATAGAAATTATTGTGTAATGTGGAAGTTTTAGAATTTTAATTTTCAGTAGTGCACCAGAATTGTTAACTAAAGTTCAAGAATTTGTGTAGGTTCAATGCCAGAAAGATTTAGCAAATCATTAGTTCTTAACATTTTACCACGCGTTCTCAACAGATTCGTAGCAAAAAGCCGACATTTTCTCTGATTTTTTGACGAAAAATCCACCTTTTAAACCTATTTAAAAAGCCTAACTTTTTAAAAGAAACTTGTCCGAAAACCATGAGAAATTTTGTTATAAAATTCGGTATTCAAGATTCGATACAGTTTTTTTTCTCTTTTAAACGATAAAAACCGCAGCTCTCTATCTTTTCCCTCTCAAAAGTTATTCGCAATCAAAGACTGCTCGGTTACTTTTGGACCACCCTGTATGCATTTAATTTTTTTATTTGAAACAGCATGTCAAAACGTGCGGCACCAAAGAGTTCTTCTTTTTAGTTAAGCTTTTTTCTGTCATATGTACAATCACTTTTATAAATTGAGCTCCATTTTTAGAGTTTTTTGACTCATCAAACTCGTAATTCCTTCTCTCGTTTCAAGAAATAAAAATTACAAAAAAATAAGTCTTTGGTGCCCTGCATTCTGACATGCTCTTTCAATCAAAAACAGAAATTAAATATATATAAAGACCCTAGGCCAACAAATTTGGGAGGCCGAATCAGCTATTTTTGAACCTTGTTTGGTGGATATCTCTGTCAAACGTTATAGTATAGAACTGAAAGTTTTACCATAGCTTCTCCGATACAGCTACAACATATTCTCCGAATGTCATGATATTAGAATATTCCTGAACTGATATTGATTTGTGAGGGTGGAGAGACCTTAAGACTGAGTCATGTATGTTTAGTCTATTTTGAATGTCTCTATTTATAAAATTTATATTTCAAATTGAAACACCTAAATCAAGACAACGATGATGCATTTATGTATATAATTTGCATATTTCATCTGGATTTATATTGAGATCTTTATAAATGTATGCAGCAGCAAAGAACTAAACAATTTAAAAAATGAAATGGGCAAAGCTTTACTTTTAAAAATTACAATGGGCAACTCTTAAAATGAAATGGGCAATTGCCCATTTGCCTCCCCCTTGGCTACGCCACTGACGAGGAGGTAAATTGTGTCATTAACGATGTTTTCCAGTGTCCATAAATGAATCGTATTTTATGTGGCTTACGGCAATAAAAACATTATTTTTCTACCGTTTACCTCTAATTGCAGTAACACTTTCGTTTCGAGATCTATCGATCTGTTTAAAAGCTTTCTTAAGATCCTTACAAGATCACATATAAAAATTAATAACATAACTGGTTTTCAAAAATTAGTGGTATGCTTTAAAATATTTGTTTTAACTAAAACTTTTATTAAAAAAATGCTTATTATAACATAAGTGAATGAGCGACTTTTTGAGAATATAAATTGTAAACTTTTAACAGCAGCGAAATATGACTGTACTTACACAATGTATGAAGAGAGACTACCAAGATGATAGAATTTACTTTTGCAGAAAAATTGCAAAAGTAAATTCTGTATAGACTAACTTTATTTTGAATAATCTTCACATTGTGTAATTACATTTTATATGCACTATTAAATAGTGACGAAACATACCATTGAATGTTTTCTCGTTCTTCGTATAGCAAACATATAGGCTGTTTCAAACTAGGGAACGATTGTATTTTACTATATGATGACGTATGGGTGTGGGTGTGGGTGTGGGTGGGTGTGGGTGAGGGTAGGTGGAGGTAAAGGGAGAATCCACACAGACACACACACCCACCCCCACATCCACACACCCACACCCGTCCCCACCCCCACCCCCACACCCTTCTAATGAGCACTTGTCTGTAACAGAGGCTATCTGCAATGGAGGGATATCTGTAATGAGGAGAGGAGGAGTATAGGGAGTTGGAAAGCCTTCACTTAAAACTCACACTTTCTATTTTCTTCTAAATCATGCGCGAGTTCCACAAAAATTGTATAAGTGAATTAATAATTACCCTTTACAATATTTTTCGGATTTTCTACCAATAAAAAAATATCTTGTTAAATATATGTTCCGTTTTGTATTATATTCGTTGATTTTCTATCAAAAGATGAAAAATTAAAAGACAAATACACATTTTTAAATATTTTGTTCGCATTTTACACATAAATGAAAAAGCAATTCTGTTTAAGTAATTAATTAATCCTTAAAATTTTTCTTTGAATTTTAACTATGACGAAAATCCTTCGTTAAAATGAGTAATACTTATTTTCTAGAATGTCTTTGTTTTAAGATAATCAATAGAAATTAAAAAAATAAAAAATAAGTGAAAATTTGAATATATCTTTCAATTATGTTTTAAAGTTCATATAAGTATGTAGTTTCAACGAGAAATTTTGGTGTTGCATTCTCCCAAGCGTTCCTACATTCTTTGTTTTGTGGTATAGTTCTTATTTTATTTGCTATTCCACAATTGTGGAAATTTTTAGTGTATTCTCTATAGAAAGCAAGTGAACAGTCAATTTTCATCTGAAGAGTTTGTCTTTATGCTACATGATATCCTTTCACGGATCCAACTGAAATACGTAACGTTTACGGTGCTACGTAAACAGTTATTGTGAACGTTATCGTATTCCACCGTTGACAGATTGTATACAATTATCAACGAAGGATCTATCAAAATGATGGTCATATTTTACCGTATTACTGAGATTCCCCAATTTCGCCCATCAGACTTTTATCAATTGGCGAGAGTCTGATGTGCATTCAATAGTGTAACATGTAGATTAATAGACAGCATCAAGATATATACTGATACCCATTCTCCTTGCTCATATCCAACATTTATATTCTTTTGTGGCAAGTGATAAAAGTCTATGAAACGTTTTTTCAGTTGGTGAGAGTCCACTATACTTTCGCCAGGACATATCCAGGACATTCACTAATTGGCGAAAGTCATATTGGTGAAATTCGGAGAAGCCGTATTGCTGTCGTTGGTGGCTGTTTTATCCGACCGAAGACAATTAAAATATTTATCATTTTCAGAGTTGCTGATTCTTTGAACAAAGCAAAAAACTATTATTATCGAAATGCAAAGATTAAAATGAGATCAGGTATAGTATTGGTGATATTATAGTACTTTATAATAGCCTTTTCTCTTAATATAGCACAATCAGTTTTTGGTTTGTTTCATTCCATCCAACTTATACTATAAGAATAGTTATGAATGAGATTAAATGCGCAGTAAATTCAATTCATAAAATACTGCAGACACCATCAAAACATCCGCTTTCGTACCAGGACAGATCTCAACTAGCCGATATTCTTGACACTCTTATTTCATCTATTAATTCGAATTCACCAAGAAAAGAATGGACTCGATTGATTTGTCGACAGTTAAATAGGCTGACAAATTATAATCAATTAATCTCAAGTAGAATTTGGATTCAATCTCATGAGGACGTCCTTTATCTACAAGAAGAAACAAATGGCGAACAAGGTATGGGTAGAAGTTGGAATCATTTTAACACAATGATAAATTTTGAAAAAGAAATAGAGCATCGTGAATCACGATTTTACCTTGATATAAAAGAACAAAAAAGTTTGAATCAACTATTATGTGAACATCAGAAATTTTTCGACGAATATCTTCGAACATGCATTTCTTTTCATTCAAAAGTGAAAGTGCACGGTTTGATAGAGAATATTAATGATCTTTTTTGTAAAACTTATGATTTAAAAGTAACTTCAATCAGTTCAGAAACTCTGAAGTATCTTAAGAAAAACCTAGAATGTATTGAGATAGAATTCGATTGCACAAATAGGTCATTTGAAAATTTAAATTCTCAATTTTCTACAAATGATAAGTCACATAAGGGAGACAATAATAATCTTAGTACCTTTTTACCTTCAGTCGAACAAATAAAAATAAATAGGAGTGTTGAAGCCGAGCACATTACGAATATACTTCGGTGCAATCGATGGATTATCATATTAGGTGATCCAGGTAGTGCAAAAACTAGTCTCCTTCAATGGATTACACGTGTTTTTGCTGAATCAATTATTAATGGTCAAGAACGAGTAGCTTTAAAAGGAGATGATTCTATTCCAATTCGTATTCCTATTTTGATTCGAATAGGTGAATTTGCAATGTGGCTTAAGCAATATCCAACAAAGGCAGTCATAGATTATATTGGCGAGCATACCTGGGATTCAAAACGTTATTGTCATGATGATTATAAAAATGTGTTGAAAGCATTGGTAGCTCACGGTCATACTTTGATTCTATTAGATGGACTTGATGAGACTACTGATGTTAGGGAAAAAAGAGAAATTGTTGATCTTGTTAGGAAATTTGTTGATGAATATGTGCGTGGACCTGATTTTATTTCGGCATTCGATGATAGAATGTTTTATGGGACATCGTTAGATTATCGTTATCATCAAATAATTGAAACCAAGCCACCGAGTATGCCTGATGGTAATCAGATAATTATTACGAGTCGTATTATCGGTTATCAAGTACATCCACTTGTTGGTACTTTCATGTGTCACTATGCATTTTTATTAATGAATTATAATGAAACAAAGGAGTTTGTGAAAAAATGGTTGTTCGAAGTTGATAAAAGTCTATTTAAAATTTTGCTGAATGAAGGAATTAATCTTGATGGAGAACTAGTAAAAGTTCTATCGAAGAGAAGATATAATGTATTGAAAGCACTGCTAAAAAATAGCTCAGAATTATTATCAAATCCTTCTTTATTATCTTTGATCTGCAAATTTACTTTCCAATCATTCGATAAATTTAACTCTAAATCTCGAGTCGAAGTTTATGATCATGCTGTTCAAGTAGCACTACATTCTTGGAAAAATCATGAATCGAAAATTCCAGAGAGAGTACTTATTCATTTTTGGATCGCTGTTGCTTGTTATCTTCATTTAAACTCACCATCTGGCCTTATAGATGAGTACGATATAAAACAGCTATGCTATTCAACCTTAAAACAACAACGTATATCATGTGATCATAAAATGTTACGTGAATATGTCTGTAAATTGATATCGTTAGTTGATTTTAATATTGGTATTTTTTCTGAACGAGGTTTACAAACATTTGGTTTTCTTCATTTATCATTTCAAGATTATTTTGTTGCTCAGTCACTTGTAAATGGTTCGCCTGATGAGGTTGCAAAACGTATTGTTACAATCACTGTTCATCCTCGTTTTCATCAATCACTTCTTCTTGCTATTGGTTGGATTAGTTGGAAATGGTCATCTGATAATTATGACATGTTTTGTAATTTACTTATCACTTTATGTACACAATATTCGATTCCATTTGGGACAATTCTTTTTTTCGATGCTCTTAATGATATACAAAGATTACCTTCAAATTCAGTTATCTTTATCGCACTTAACACTTTACTTGATCATCCATATTATCCAAGTAGAACAACATATTTAATAACAAGTCTATTGAAACTACATGAAAATATTATAATACAATGGATGCAAACACAATTGAAAGATGAAAAACGTCTCTCTAACTTTTGTCAATGTTTATTGCAAAATGCTAAGGAACCTAATGATAAAATTCAAACCAAGCAGAAATCAATACCATCTGCTGTTTATCAACAACTGTGGTTATTACACAATGTTAGTGAATCAGTCGAATTGATCATCGATCAAACCTTACGAATAATAATGAGGTCAGCTACTATATCTGATCAAATCTTTAACAAAGATTTATCTTTGTATTTATTATCAAATAACATTTCTATATCTCATACTCATCCTTTAATTATTTCTGTCATTATTGCCGTATGCGATGGAGTATGTCTTAGAGATGAGAAAGGAGTAATTAAAATTGACTTTTCAATAAAACGAATGCATCGCCAATCTTCCATCTTAAAACCACTTATTGAATATATCTCTAATAAAAATGAACCTCATTCAATCAAAATTGGAAAACTCATAAAAAAATATGAATGTATTATTCAAAAATCTTTACCTTCGGATAGCTCAAGTGATGTTGTCGATAGTTTTATTGCCTTAATTTGTTTGCAAGGACTGTTGCAGCCATTGATTTATGAAAAGTATGATAAATATGAAGGATTATCACTGGCACTTAATAGATTAAAACGGACATGGTTTTATATTAAAGAATCTTATAAAAACTGTTTATCTAGTAATGATGAATTGCATAAGACATCTTTCATACAATCTGAAGTTGAAATGATCATATATGAGTCCTTTTTACAACTTGATCAATCCCATGAAGAGCAAATATCATTATTAATTGCATGTGCATCGGCATGGAGAAAACTTGGTATACAGAATCAAACTATATGGATTGACACAGACGATTCTTATGACAATGAGGATAACGAATATTTTCAATATCAATCACCATTCACTCATGTGATTAACAAACAAAATCTAGATGAGATGATAAATAATATTGATTCACAACAAACATTACACAGAAAACTATTGTTCTTGCTTAATATACTACCACAATCTCTACAACAATTGTATTACAATGCAATCATATCACCAACTAATAATATCAATTCATTATCACTAGTTATGTTCTTATCCGAATGCTTACTCCATTTGGAGCACTTTGAAAAGATTGATTTTGATATATATCTCGCCTTGATAATGTTGTATTCTTTATTGAAAGAATACATGTTGGAAAACTATGCTTTAATATTTTACAAAGAAAAATGTTCTCAGTTGACGTCAATCATAGATAAAGATTGCAATAAATTATGGAAAATGATACAACATCATAAACTACTTGACCCATTTCTTATCAATCAATCAGATAATTTGGCAATACTCATCAGTGTAGAACGTCAGCGTATTTATGAAGCAAAAGAATCAATTCAAAGTCAACAGAAAGATTTACGACTTTTTGCTGCATCCATCTCTCTTGCTCGACTTTTACAAGCTCAACATCACTGTCATACATACCATTCAAAAAATACTTTTCTTATCGATTCTACGGAGAGCACAGTAATATATTTTACAGTAACAAATATACATGATCGAGTTTTAAGAATCTTTGCTTTAAGCTTTATATTAGATATGAAAGATCCATTAATCTTTGATGAAGAACAAAGAGATCAACTGCAATCTACAATGGTTACTGAATTACAGACTCTGCTCCCACAAGTCTCATTACTAACAGGAACTGTTTTATATACCCGATGTTACACTTTATGTTCTCAACAAATGACTCGTGTAATCGCTGAAAAATTTAATGATGAGTTACTTAATGAACAAAGTCGAATTGGAGAAGCAGTATTCATTGCATTGAGACAACTCAAAAATTCAAATCTTTCACATTGTTTATCAGAGTTTACTAAACGAAAACACAATTTATCTGATTTGCTTCAATTGAATTCAACGATATTTTATCATCATTTTAATAAAACAACATCATTTATTTCATCAAATAATGTTCTTCTATCGTTGATGTATCTGTTTGAATTGATTTTTGATACTGAAATTCTCAGGATGTATGTAAGAGATAATCAGAAAAGGGATATTTTACCTTTGAAAGCACTGAAACTATTTTGGGATGAATCATCAAAAGATGGGAAAATTATGACATACAAGCTTGCAACATCGATTACGAATAATTTGCATATGTTAAATAAACAAGATCTTCATCTGATCATACGAGATATTTGTAAGTGCTCAATCATTGAAAGAAAAGCTCTGACAGTGATTGAAAAATGGCTCGACTATCGAATGAATAAAGTCCTGAAGGTTTTTGCACACTATGCTGCATTACAATTATTTATTGAAGATTCAAATATTCCAGATTTGATCGATATTATAAATGAAATGTTCTATATGGATAATAAATTTATTTGGGAATCAATTATAGAAAAGTTAATTAACTCTTCACTTGTTAATTCAAGTATCGTTCGTCAAATTTTAATTACATTACATGAAAATGTTCATTGTTATTCGAACTTTTCTGTTTCGATTTCTTGTAAAGAAATGTTTGCATTATTTCTCGATTTAGAACTAAAAAGAGTTATTTCAAATGTACATGAATCATCTAAAATTTCATTTAATTCATTTTTATCGATGATTCGTTTTTGCTCAGGAGATTTGAATTTTTATCTTGTAGAAAATTTTCGCTCGTATTTAAATTTTCAATCTGAATTAGAAAATGCTATCAAAGATGAATATTTTGCTTTTGTTATCAAATGGATGAATAAAGCTATAACTTCGTATAGTAACGATGATTTTTTGATAGAATTATACAAATACATTATTACAATACCAGATCTTAAACAATATCCTCTAGTTTACAAAGTAATTGTTAATGCTCTTAATGGAGAATATAATCATTTCTTTTCAGAAAATGAGAGGATATTTTTACAGAATGATATAATTACTGAGTTGGAGAAAATGATTTATTTTTCGTACACAAGTTCAGAAGATGTTTTAGCTGTTTGTTTACTGGCTTATGGTAATTTTTTAATTCAATATCATGAATTAGAAATAAGTCGAAATATGTCAGATGCGATGAAAAATATTCTTACTAGTATTTCTGAAAGATCGTCATCAGAAATCATTTCTATCAGAGCTCATTTCTGTTTATTGTTTATCGAATCTTCAGATATAACCTGTCTGACAGTATTGAAGTGGTTTAGAAACAAGTCAAATATGACATCGGAAAAGCGATATAAAATATTGTTACAAAAAACATTATATTGTATGAAGGATTCGTCACGTACCATATTTGTTGATGAAATAATTGATAACTTAAAATCACATTCTACAGAACTTATTGATTTATTTGTCATTGATCTATACAATTATTTGTGTAACAGAGATAAACTTGATTATCTTTCTGACCCTACGCCTAGTTATATCGGCATAGCAGGAGATATCAGTATTAGCAATTTGAATGAATTTCGAAATTCTATTCAAAGAAGTTTTTTTGGTGAAAAAAAGTTCAAAAGAGAACTCTATCTCTGTTGTAAAAAGTATCCACATGACAGTGAACCATTAATAAATCTTTATGCAAGTTTTGGTACACTCACAATTGATTTAGTAGAAATGTGCGAAGAATATACAGATTATTTTCTTTTTGACATTGAAAAAGGTCCAAATTTGAGCTTTCTCCAAGAGGTTGATCGAAATTTGATTGACGAATTGTTTCAAGTTTTAGATTTGAAAATGTATGATAGAAAATTCAAAAGTGCTTTATGGATATTGAAATATCTTGCCAATAATAATATGATATCTTTGTTAGAAGTGCACCAAAGGATTTCACTTATCGATAATATCTTAGATTGTGACGAACATCAGCTTTGGAAGAGTGAAGAATATATTTTTGATTTGTTGTTGAGCACTAGTTGTTTTAACAAAGGAATTTTTTCCGATATTAATAAAATATTTTTTACTAAGAGTGATATTGATGAAGAATTCGAAAAAGTAATTGATTTTCTTGACAAAAAGGTACTTCTCTTTGCCTGAAGAAATAACTTTTAATCACTTTTTTAAATATGTCGAACTAAGAAGGTCATATTGTATTTCTCTAGCAGATTCTTGCACCATCACATGTTTCTTCTTCTTTAGTACATATCATTGTTATTTAGAATACTGTTTACTGCAAGATCGTATCTCTATCCAGTTTAATTGTTCATTGTCGTTAAGCTTTTTTTTTATTGTGATTTTCTCATTTTGAATCGTTTTTATTTTATGTATGCAGGTGTTCGGCTTGTGTTTAATATATTTTCATTGCGACAACATGAAAATATTGGTGAGAGTTAGTGCTCAGCGTGGTTCATGAATATCATGACTTAGGGTAGTCACGAATGCTAAAATCCTCATTTATCTTATAGTGGTGCAAATTGCAGTAGGGATATCGGGTGTGTGTGAATGTTTGTCTCTTCTTTAATCACACTCTCGAACGCATGAACCATGTCTCTGTTTTCATTCACATTTTATTGTTCGAATGACGTGAAAATAATCTCAGCATCGCAAACTAAAATCTATGACTGAATTTGATGATAGGGCGTGGCTTTGCTTCTTTTAACGCACGCAGATACCCACACCGACATCCACCAACACCCACACTCACATCCACACCCCACACCCACACCCTCTAGTACCTTTGAAATGTTTAACTGTACCACGATTTCAAGAACATTTGGCTGATACAAGTCAACGTTTATCACAAAGAGAAATACAAGCATTAAATAAACGCTTATGGTACATTGATCATGAAAAGGATGGACAAGTTTGGTAAACTATAATTTTTCAGAATTTATTTGTTTATATAACTTCTATGCTTTCTTTTTCATAGATTCATTCTGTGATAACTGAAGAAGAATGGCAAAAAGCACATGAATATATTACGGTTCAACGTCGACCTAAATCATCAATAGTTGAACCGGATTCAGGCATAACATTATCTGTTGGATGGATAAAAAAGTGGAGTAAAAGAGAAGAACGATTTTATTACTTTAATAACAATACAGGCGATTCTCATTGCGAACCACCAATATAAAATATACATTCTTTTCATTTTTTCACTTTCAAATTTCTATATTATATTATTCTTTTTTCTTCATTCACAATTTTAAATATCAAAAAACAATATATCAGTATATGTGAAAATCATGCACATAGCCTTCAATCTTCTTTTCATGTTGAAAAATTTTGTTGGAGCTCTGTGAGAACTCAGTGTGTGGTAGAAAATCTAGTAGTTATATTATCGTATGTAATTCCTAACGAAGGTACTCTTCATAATTAGCATGTATTATTCCTCGGAACAGGTAAAACTGAATAATGACATTTTTCGAGAACAATTAAATTATTTTTAAATGAAAGAAAAATTCTCAGACAATAACCTGAAATTCATTACTGTTAGATATAACAAAAGCTAAAAGTAGCATATCAATTATAATCAACCTGATGCAATTAAGAGTTAAACTTTAAGAAAAAAACAAAAGACACTAATAAATGAATTTTCAAAATATATTTTTATGCAATTGTTCTTGCTATATTTATTTGTCTACGTATTCTTTTCATCATCGATGTTTTCAGTGGTTCAGTAAACTGATATAAAGTTAACATTACAAATACCATTGATACATCAACAAATACATAAGCTATTCGAAAATGATATTTTGGTAGTGTTGTAAAAAATGACATTAAAATAAATAATGCATAAGGAAAACCAACCATAACTAATATAGTTGTTAATAGAACTGTACGTTTAACCATTTTTAATTCTCTCTTTGCGTGAAATAAAGTATTAGCAGCTGCAACATGACTACTCATTTTATGAACATATTGAACTAGCATAAAATAAATAAATGTAATCAATGTAATTGGTACTACATAAACGCATAATGCTACCATTATTACTGAAACTGAAAGTCGAAGATATATTTGACATATTTGATTGTCTAAATTGTAAAGAGTTTCACTAGTGAATACAAATGGAGCAGGAAATAATAAACTTAATATCCATATTAAACAGATTAATAAAAAATAAAAACGATATGATTGAAAATATAAACGAGCTGGATGAACAATTTTTAAATATCGATAAGCAGCTTGTAACAAAAATGAATTATTACATAGAGCACATGCGACATAACCAATATATGCCCGAACAACACATAATAAATCTTGATAATAAATTTGTTTAAGATCATTTTCAAATGTTTTTAAATGCATACTAAGCAGAGCACATCCTGATAAAAATGTACTTAAACATGAATTAGCAACTAACATCATTGGTACAGTATGACAAGTATTGTCAAGAATTATTAGAAATGAATAAATAACACAGAGTCCTATGACTGTAACATCACATACAATATTTAAAACATCAATTGGAATAAACCATGGTTCAAAGTTTGGTGTAGATGAATTCATATTATAATTGCTGATAATAGAAGAAATAAAGTTGAGTTTACCTTTTGAAATACTGAGCATAAAGAAAGAAACGCATCAAATGAATAAGTCACGCACAATAGAACTAAATCTCGTTAAAATATTTTCTTTAATATGCTTTAATGAGTTGTTTAATGCATTTATAATAGAAAATTCTAATCAAAAGACAAATGTGAGAGTATTCTATCTAGCATGTGCTTTAAAGATTTATCTAGTGATCCTTCACTGATGATGGAGGAAGTCTTTAATCTAAATAGAATCTCGCTATTCGCGGATATTCAAACATTGAAATAATGAACAATATATTAATGCAACGAAAGAAAATTATAGCATCAGTAAAACTAATTAGAAAAAAAAACCAAAGGTCGCAATGCACGGTAAGTGTGAAAAGTTTATTCTAACAGTTATATGAAAGATAATAGGAAATAAGGAATGAATATCTGTTATTCAATATTGATAAAAGTCTTTCTATTGGACGTCCACATCATAATAATTTCATTAGATGTGTTACGAATAACAAAAAAAAAGAGGCACTAGAAAGATTAGAAACAAGTAGATAGATTTCTGGATGAACACTATAATGACTGAAAAAGACAGAGCAAGAAATAGATTTGTAAGAGACTCATTTCAATATGAATAAAAATATATTTTATAATTTAATTTTCAAAGAAAGTATTTACTGTATTCTTTGCTATAACTAAATCAAATAATCATATTACAAAATCTATTTAGCATACATTACAATAAATATATGAATAATTGGAACATTGATAAAGATTAAAAAGTCTTCTGACACAATAAATTACGGATCTTAAAATAATTCTGAAGCTCTTATCTATCTAATTTCCTATTAATTTAGACAGTTTCACTAGCCTCTACATAAAATTATTAAAACGTCCAAATAGACAAGGAATATAGAAGGTCGTCATTATAAAAAAAAAATACTTATAATTTTGCAATACGTTTACTCAACTAGAAATCTCATCTAAAAAAGCATCTTTTGAACATGTTCATGTTGGAGCATGACAATGTCTCTGCAATTAATGTTATTCAAAGCATCGTTTCATGTATTTAACCAGGGTTTCTTTGATGAAGCTATTTCACATACATTAGGAAGCACGTTCAGATGAGTTATTTTATGAGCAAGCCTAATGAATATTTGAATTTATGTTTCTAGCTTAAGAAGCCTTTTTACTTATAAAGTAAATAACTACTAATATTTTTTTGTATCTGTTGCTATGTTTTATTCTTCCAGTAATCAAATTAATGCAGCATGGAAAAAAATATTTATCACTTCATTTTTTTTCTGTCTTCTATCTTTAACTTATTAATTCTCATAGAATTAACATTGTACGTAGTCTGAGTGTGCATGCACTTCTTAACTGAACATTTTCTTTTCTTTGATAATAATAAGTCTGAAAAATATTCTCGATTTTAAACAATTATATATTTAAGTTTGTTATGAATTTTGTTTGTTTTTTCCTCAATTCACGACATATTTTGTTGTGTCTAAAATTCAGGAAACAGTATGGTTAACATAATTAAGTGTGAAAATGATTGTAGAGTTATGTGTTCATCATTCTCAATCTTGTTATCGGAGATGCATCAAATTTATTAAACACTTAGAAGTAACCAGTATGTTCACGATATTTGTCCACTAGAATCCTTACCAATTATTTCTTCATATTGACAGCATACTATTGTACAGCGATTCATATAAACAGATTACAGAANGTAGGTAACGGGACAGAAAGCGACATATTGCAAAAAATGATACAATTATTATCAGACAGAATGTTCGAAAGAAAACGAATCATATACTTTAAGGGTGTGGGTGTGCGAATGTTCTTTGCACTGAAACCCACACCCACACCCTAGTTAATTCGATAGTTCTGTGAAAATTGCACTGAGTAAAAGGTTCCCTAGAGAAATACAATTTCTTTCTGTCATGTGAAACAAATGAAACATGAAACCAATAGTGTGAGCCAATGAAAGTCATTGAACTTCGATTGAAATGCATGGGAAAATATAAATCATGTTGAGTGAGATAATAGAATCGACTCAAAAACAATTTGTATAGATTATCGATTTAAAATTTCATCTGATCCGATTGTTTTTTTTTGCCATTGTTTAATGACTTTTTTTCCATACCATTCTGGTTCTTTGCTGTTTTATAAAACCGTTCTCTATCATCGAAGTAGCCTTTAGGCACTGCTGTCACAAATGATGACCGACACTTGCAAATGATGTTTTCTGAGCCATGTGGTAGATTATGCATAATTTAGAGAAAGTCCTTATTCATGATGAAAGTGCCTCTATTTTGTTTCACTTTTAAATGTCGTTGGGCTTGCACTGAAAGATTTTCGAAAAAAAAATAATTTTGAAGCCTGAATTTTGTTCTATCCGTAAATGAAAATATGTGGCTTCTAACACCATGTATTTCAACATAACAAGTCTCGACATTCTTGTAGATGCTTGTACACTGGTACAGTTTTATTGCTTATCTCTTCGTTGCTAGACAGTTCTTTGATGTGAAAGCAAAGAATTCCTGTAGAGAAATGTCATCATTATCGGCATTGAAAATAAAAGCAATCTGAATGGTGTTCACTTGATAGACTGAATCTTTATTTGTATTATAGATACATCGAAAGCAAGAAAACATGTGTGCATGCATTAAAATATGATAATTGTGTTTGTGCAAGTAAATAAAGTCTCTTTTATATATTAATGTGGAAATACAATGTTTTAGATATGCGTCTCATTATGTCGATCTACCAATGTGTTTGTTGTTGCTATTGTCGCTACTTTATTCATACGTCTAGTTAGACGCATGTATAAACCTAAGAATACTCTCTTGCATTCCTGTCGATAGCTACGTGAAGCTATAATAAAGATATAGAATGTTGCAGATGGATTAATAAATAGTAGAAAGTTACTGCCCAAAAATATGACGAAATTTTCGATTCGTTGCCTTTGAACACTTTTGACTACATTAGTTGTAACCGCTTTGTAGAGAGTTGTTGTTGGAAAGAAACTTGTCGATAAGATATAAACCAATACTTCACTCAACAACATAACCGTAAGTGTATAGTCACGTTTGTTACCATAATTTCTATTGCCATTGAGTCGCCCCTGTAATCGACGACGATTTCGAATAGCCAATAAACCAAATGTGCTCATTAATACTGGCGTAAGAATACCTGGAACTACAACAGTATAAATAGCCCATATCAGAGCAGTTGAACCAAGCATAAGACAATTATTTCCAGTGAATGTCATCACAAATGGAATATATATATTGATACAGAGCCATGCAATTACAATTACAATAATAATTCGAAGTGCCACTTTTGGATTGTTTAGTGAACGAAATCGTTGGTAATTTGAACATAGTGCATATCGATCAATACATCCAGCTACTAGCAATGTTCGACCAATCATAATAGAACTGTGTTGAATATACAGACGAAGTTTGCAGAAAATAAATGAATATGTAGCCAGATCTATGTGATCTACATTGTATATGATTGGAACGACGCACAAATTAGCAGTGAAAATATGCGAAATTGATATTGCGAGAAGATACAGACTGCATGAATTGTATAAAGGATTTTTTCGTGAAAACATAAATACATTGATCAGATTACCAAGTACACCAAGTGTAAAATAACTACTCATGCCATACCGTGTCATCCAGATACGAACATCATTTAGTGATGCACTCATTTTAATTGAATATAGTTTTATAATCGATAAACTACAAAAAAAAATAAAATAAAGTAACTTAGTGGAAACTCATGCGTATATAATAATGAGAACTGTATGAAACTAAAAATATACTAATGCGTATGCAATTTCTGGTAAACTTGTCGAGTTTGATATTTGGGGATGATCATTCTCATCATTAAACTTATCAGAAAATACATGAAATCTATAATGGTCACTTCAAATCATAATCATTTTATATAACATTTGATAAATAAATATCTCTCTTAAAGATATGATTTGAATTTATGATGAATCTTAACTACCTAAAAAAAAATATGGAATTTGTATGAAAATGAAATTTTCCAGGAGAAATTGTTATCTTCTCTCACTGTTTTCAATTTCTATCCGGCAACAGATTGTTATAATAGAAATTATAGATAAAACGTGTGTATTTTTGGTGAATTACTACTCTGATTTCAATAAGAACAGAATAGCGACTGAAAGATAAATTATTCGATAAACTTATGCTATGCTTCTTCACTTCCGACCTGTAGTCAAATTATTAATAATATGGCGAACTTCTTGGCAAAGAGAGCAAAAAAACTCTCTAATTTGTGAGTTGTTAAATTTTCTGTTTTATTGCTTCGTTCTCTTGAAAAAAAATGACTTTATGAGTGTTCATTAGTTCAATTCTGTTACTCACTTCCTAATTATTCTTGCTGATATTTTGCTTGATTCTAAATAAAGCTTTTTCTTAATGATCAAAGTAAAAAAGAAAGAAATTTTGTTCTTTTAAGAAGTCTTATCGAGTCAAAGCAGTAGATCAAAAAAAGGGTCAGCGCAACTCCTATGAATTTACAATATGAAATATAATTAAACTATTTTTATTGTACACAAAAATCTTGTAGATCTCTTTTGTTATACGAAACTATGTTCTGTGACCATCTTAGAGATGTCGAGTGGTACATGTCAATATATCTGTCTCAGTCTATACACAAGAATGATAGAAGAAAGACAAATGGGAAAAAATTGGATTTTGATTTTTTTCGATTTGTTTAAACTTTTTGATATTTTCGATAAGTCATTATATTTGGTTCCAAAATTCAAAAGACTAAAAGAAATCCGGTAAATAAAAAAGATTAACATTCGCTCTTCTTGATGCTAAGAACTACTTCTGAGTGGAGCTTGCCTGTAATGATGACATGAGAAGTTCAAGATTCTCGCTCTAAATTTCACTATTCATTAATAGTCATGTTTGACATTACGCTTTCAAATTATACTACGAAGTTCTCAATCAATTGTATTAGAAAGAAACTAACTGTTAATTAACATTCTTAAGATACTTAAATACGTGAGAAAGTAATAGTATCCAAGAAAATCTGAAAATGTATGAGAGAAATGTATTGAATGTGTTAGGAAAAAATGATACAAACGGAAATCGACTTCTCATATCAAATTTTTAATCATTGAGACTTTCCATATTGAAAATTCATAAAATGAGATCCTGTCCATCTTATCGTTTTGTCTGCTCGAGTTATATTCTAGCTCTCGAATTCGATCAGATATTTGATCATTCGGTGATATTAGATCTATTGAAACAATTGTGAAATCGATTGTCGAATTCCCGTTGGCTCCTCCGATCAAATGTAGTTTCTGAGCCCTTTATCCTATATAATTTTCAACTACTCGGAGCGAGAAGACTTATGAAAAAAGCAATGTTGACTACTTGGCAAAGAAATCTCTATAGAATTTGACTTTCGATCACTCGGTTTCTGCCATTATCCAATGTTCAGACTTTTACCTAAGTATTACTTTTACATCAATTATTATTAAATAGATGTCGAGAAGTCAATGACAGCTGTATTCTAGATAAAAATAGTCGTAATTATTGTTGCATTTTCATATGATTACATCAATTACTTATGGATGATGATCAATATAATCCTATTATAATGCAACAATTTTTAACATTCTTTTGTTTCACGGCCGTCTAATAATAGTTATTATTCAAACACAAATGAGATTATTATGGGTGAAGTATTTAAAGAATAATTAAGTTTATATAACTATTTATATTTTACCAGAATATGCAAGAAAAGTTCTTGCAATTATTGAAACGGTATTGAAACGAGAGATAATATTATTTTACATATGACGACTACAATAAAATTTAGTTGAGTATAACTTTGCTTCAGAAAAAAATATCATTTTTATCTAACCACAATAGATTATATTTGTTGGCTCTCATCGAAATAAGTCTCTTAATCATCGATGAGAATCTTTAAATCTTATCCTCTATATTGATGTAAGATGAGTCCATAGATCAAGTACAATTATGATGACTCATTGAAAAATATCACTCGGAACTATCGATTTGTGTCGACGATGGTTATCGAATGCAAAGAATCTTCATCTCGAAAAATATTGCGAAAGACATGTTCGGTTGTATAAACTTCAAGAACTTTTCAAATACATAAGAGCATCGTTTTTTAAATCTATTCATAACTTGACAGAGACAATTATTTGAAGAAATTTGATAATTGAGAAAAGTGAAGTAAACAATGATGTGACTGATATGACATGGTTACTCGGAAAGATAAATATGGATCCATGACAATTGAACTGTCAAGAGTTGAAAGGTTTTGATCAGATCCGAATTTTTCTTTTAATCATTCACTAATTTCTCACATACATTTCTGTCCGTCTCTGACGTCTTTCAATCTGTTAAAATACTAAATCTAGTGTAGTTTGATTATTGACGATGATCGAACTGTTTGTTTGTAATGCGGAAAAAGGCTACAACTATTTTTTTCATAATCGTTCATTCTACCAAAATTAATATTGTCACTAATTAACAGAGGAACGACAAGCATATCTATCTAAACATATATCACTGTATCTTTGTATATAATCTATATATATATATTTGCCTATTTGTTTTGAAGGAGGAATGACGTCTTACTGAGTATTATGAAGAGAAAAAACTCGATGTGGTGACCTTGTTAAAACCTTCTCTCATCCTAAATAATACTGAACAGAATGTGTCGTGCTTGAAAATGGATCTAATCTTACCGAGCTATAGTTCAACAATAAACGACTTGCGTTTCATTCAAAAGAAAAAAAAGTAGTCAAACTATGTTACTATAAACCTACTATGTGAATAACAGATGAAATGTAATTACTTCATACAGATTAAAGATTACGAGAGAACACTCCTAGATGTCTATTTACTTCTGAATTGAAACACTGTGCATCATATAATCGATTTTCCAGGCGAACCTGATGTGAACTCGAGTGTAGTTCTAAAACATTTCGTAAAAAACGATATTTTGGTAAAAACAAGTTAAGAACACGAACTAATTTTACAGTATTTCTAGTCCATTAGAGCCTGCATGATGCATCTAGTCTCGGCTCAAAAGATTTTGCGTTCATTCCATACAAAACCATGTCGAAAAAAAATTGACAATATATAAGTATGTTGTCCTAGGCATGCAATATTTCTATACTCCAGAATAATCTGCTTTCTAAAGTATATATATTTCCAGAAAATTAATTATTCCTTTCGTTTTTCCTAATGAGACATAATGCTGTTTTATTATGTGAGGTTTCCTGCGTTTTAGAACGTGCTCTTTTTTATACTCTGCAAAATAAATTATTCGAGAGACAGATATTCCTGAAAAACATGTTGGAAAAACTTACCGTTTTACATCTTGCTTGTTATTGGCAACTAAAAAATATCTGTACATTAGTTTTTACTTTGACAAAAAATTGCGAAGAAAACTTTAAGCTTTCTTTTCATGATGCAATATTTACAATTAGTTTCATTGATAGACCATACAAAACAGATTAAGAGATAACTTCGTCATGAACATGTGGGTGGCAACTATTCAAGTGTCTTTCAATTGATAGAGCATCGAAATAAATTACATTTATATATCATTATGCTCTTTCGATATGTCTTTCTAGAGAAGAGAGTGAGGAATCTTTTGAGCCGAAGTTCAAATATACACGATACAAATTTCGTTAAAATATTGATGAAACACTGATGATGTCATTATTTATGCTACACCCTTTATTTGTAAAAATCATGATTTTGTTTGAACTTACACCGTAAATAAGAAGACATTCATAAAATCGAGGAGTTTTCGTCTAAATTTTGAATAGATAAAAAAAATTAAAGTGATCAATGGTGAAGCCTTTGCAAAATTCTTTAATAAGTTGTTTTTTTGTTACTGCAACATATCCAATTTGAGAGCTTGAAATGAATAAAATGACTATATGACGAAATTTTATTTATGTTGTTAGAAAGATCAATACGGGAATAATCGCAATGACAGAATACTCCGTCTGTTCATGATATCTTTCACATACAATGTTAACTTGGTTCACCTTTTCATTCGAATCCTTTTACAATTTTAGTATTCGTCGTTGTCAGTTATTTTCTTTTGATTTATCGAAGCGTACAGTACCCTTAAAAAATTATCATTTTAATTGTATTGCATTTGAAGATAAGAGAGATGACGTATTCAAATTGTGAAAGGAGCAATTTTCCTGTGAATAGCAGAAAAACAAGATAACAAACTTCATTAAGCATATGAACTTTTTATTCTTACTCTCACGTCCGTGAATATGACACATTATAATAATTAAAAGGTAGCTTCTAAAATAAGTATGTACTTTTCAGTGTTAGTGAGTTCACCGTATAATGAAAGAAATTACATTGAATAAGAACTAATCGAATGATTTGACATACCATGATATGGAAGAAGCATTTTCCAAGACACTAGATTCTAAAGCAGCGAAACTGATGTCATCTATTATACAGAACTATATAGAACGCTCTTTCAAAAATATGAGCGTATAAAAAATAAATCATAAATGAAGTGAATTTCATTATCAAAATAATAATATTGAATAAAAAAGCAAAACTCTGTTAATTCAGATTTAAATATATTTTCCTAATCTATCATTATTTAGTATATTTAGTAATATTAAACATATTCTTTGAAGATTAGATAAACCTATAAACGTATCTAAAATGAATTCTTTTGTAGAAACGTTTGAGCAATATTTTTTATCTGTAGATAAATCAAGATTATCAAAAAAAAAACTCGTGCTTCTACAATTTATTCATATACAGAATGACCAAAACTGAGCCAGTAAAATCTCATTTATGGCATTCAATTATTCTCAAAAATGATGTAATCTACTTTAAGAACATAGGAATAGACACAGAACCAAGTAACATAAAAAATGAAGGCGATATGGAAAATAAAAATACAATGTAACTAGAATACAATGTCAAATAATATCATACTGATTATCATTCTAATTCAATATCCCTACTCCGTACATGTCAAAAAAGAACACAAAATTTCTTATAATAAAATGAATTTATCAATCATGTGTTATTGAAATGCTCACCGTTATATTTCTTGACAAAAAAAGTAGAATTAAACATTGTCGTAAATTTATCTATGAAGAAAAATATTACACAAACAACTCGAGCTAGCTTCATTTGTCCATAGTTTTGAGTACAATGTAATATTGAAGACATTCAAAATAGCATCTTAACACAAGTTCGAATAGAACTAAAATATAGAATTCACTCAACCAAGCAGAGCTATGTAAACAGAAAGCGAATTTTGAATTACTAGATTTTGTTTCGATTTTTAAAGATTGTTTTTATTTTCTCGAATTTCGATAAATAAAATCTATGCAACATCCGATAAGCGCAAGCGTATCTTGGTTTCTCAATACTACTTAATAAAGAGAACAAGAAAAGAAATAGAAGAGAGCAATTGAAACAAGGAAAGTCAAAATAATTTATGTGCTCCATCACAAAATCTCGTTTTTGAACAGATTCTTTTTCTACGACGCAAGGTACTTGGATCATGGAAAAAGCAGAGAGTGCTTGTTAGCCTGGCTCGGAGGAAAGAAAAGGAAAGGAAAGGAAAGAAACAGAACGGAGAAAAAGTGACCTTCGTGGGGATCGAACCCACACCTTCTGCTATCCGGGCAGATGTCCTAATCCAGTTAGACTAGAAGGACCAGCTCNCAATTTAGATCACGTAGATCTGGCTACATATTCATTTATTTACTGCAAACTTCGTCTTTATATTATGCATAGTTCTATTATGATCGGTCGAACATTGATAGTAGCTGCATGCATTGATCGATATGCACTGTGTTCAAACTACCAACGATTTCGAATAGCCAATAAGCCAAATGTGCTCATTAATACTGGCGTAAGAATACCTGGTACTGCAACAGTATAAATAGCCCATATCAGAGCAGTTGAACCAAGCATAAGACAATTATTTTCAGTGAATGCCGTCACAAATGGTATATATATATTGATACAGAGCCATGCAATTACAATTACAATAATAATTCGAAGTGCCACTTTTGGATTGTTTAGTGAACGAAATCGTTGGTAGTTTGAACACAGTGCATATCGATCAATGCATGCAGCTACTATCAATGTTCGACCGATCATAATAGAACTATGCATAATATAAAGACGAAGTTTGCAGTAAATAAATGAATATGTAGCCAGATCTACGTGATCTAAATTGTATATGGTTGGAACGACGCCCAAATTAGCAGTAAAAATATGCGAAATTGATATTGCGAGAAGATACAGACTACATGAATTGCATAAAGGATTTTTTCGTGTAAACATAAATACATTGATCAGATTACCAAGTACACCAAGTGTAAAATAACTACTCATGCCATACCGTGTCATCCAGATACGAACATCATTTAGTGATGCACTCATTTTAATTGAATATATTTTTATAATCGATAAACTACAAAAAAAAATAAAAAAAAATAAAGTGACTTAGTGGAAACTCATGCGTATATAATAATGAGAATTGTATGAAACTAAAAATATTCTATTTAATAAAATAGCACTAATGCGTATGCAATTTCTGGTAAACTTTTCGAGTTTGATATTTGGGGATGATCATTCTCATCATTAAACTTATTAGAAGATAAATGAAATCTATAATGGTCACTTCAAATCAAAAATCATTTTATGTAACATTTGATAAATAAATGTCTCTCTTAAAGATATGATTTGCATCTATGATGAATCTTAACTACCTAAAAAAAAATATGGAATTTGTATGAAAATGAAATTTTCCAAGAGAAATTGCTATCTTCTCTTACTGTTTTCAATTTCTATCCGGCAACAGATTGTTATAATAGAAATTATAGATAAAACGTATGTATTTTTTTGGTGAATTATTACTCTGATTTCAACAAGAACAGAACAGCGACTGAAATATAAATTATTCGATAAAATTATGCTATGCTTCTTCACTTCCGACCTATAGTCAAATTATTTATAATATGGTGAACTTCTTGGCAAAGAGAGCAAAAAAAACTTTTTAATTTGTGAGTTGTTAAATTTCCTTTTTTATTTGTTCTTTCTCTTGAAAAAAAAATGACTTCATGAGTGTTCATTAGTCCAATTCTGTTACTCACTTCCTCATTAGTGTTGCTGATATTTGCTTGATTCTAAATAAAGCTTGTTCTTAATGATCAAAGTTAAAAAGAAATAAATTTTGTCCTTTTAAGAAGTCTTATCGAGTCCAAGGAGTATATCGAAAAAAGGGTCAGCGCAACTCCTATGAGGTTACAACATGAAATATAATTAAACTATTTTTATTGTACACGAAAATCTTGTAGATCTCTTTTGTGGTATGAAACTATGTTTTATGACCATCTTAGAGATGTCGAGTGAAACATGTCAACATATTTGTCTCAGTCTATACACAAGAATGATAGAAGAAAGACAAATGAAAAAAAAATGGATTTTGATTTTTTAAAATTTGTTTAAACTTTTTGATATTTTCGATAACTCATTATATTTGGTTCCAAAATTCAAAACACTAAAAGGAATTCGGTAAATAAAAAAGGCTAACATTCGCTCTTCTTCATGCTAAGGACTACTTCTGAGTGGAGCTTGTCTGTAATGATAACAGGAAAAATTCAAGATTCTCGCTCTAAATTTCACTATTCATTAATAGTCATGTTTAACATCGTTTTTTCGACAAAAAAGTGATTTTAAATGTCATGAAAGGTTCAGTTTTATAATCATACGAAAGCAGTTGACATTGTGCTTTCAAATTATGCTACGAAGTTCTCAATCAATTGCAGTAGAAAGAAACTAACTATTAATTAACATTCTTAAGATACTTAAATACGTGAGAAAGTAATAGTATTCAAGAAAATCTGAAAATGTATGAAAGAGATGCATTGAATGTGTTAGGAAAAAATGATACAAACTGAAATCGACTTCTCATATCAAATTTTTAATCATCGAGACTTTCCATATTGAGAATTCATAAAATGGGATCCTGTCCGTCGTCTTATCATTTTGTCTTCTTGAGTTATATTCTAGCTCTCGAATCCGATCAGATATTTGATCATTTGGTGATAATAGACTTATTGAAAAAATTGTGAAATCGATTGCCGAATTTCGGTTGGCTCCTTCGATCAAATGTAGTTTCTAAGCCCTTTATCCTAAATAATGTTCAACTACTCGGAGCGAGAAGACTTATGGAAAAAGCAATGTTGACTGCTTGGCAAAGGAAACTCTATAGAACTTGACTTTCGATCACTCGGCTTCTGTCATTATCCAATATTCAGACTTTTACCTAAGTATTACTTTTACATCAATTATTATTAAATTGATGTCGAGAAGTCAATGACAGCTCTGTATTCTAGATAAAAAATAGTCGTAATTATTGTTGCATTTTCATATGATTACATCGATTACTTATGGATTATGATCAAAATAATCCTATTATAATGCAACAATTTTTAACATTCTTTTGTTTCATGGCCGTCTAATAATAGTTATCATTCAAACATAAATGAGATTATTATGGGGGAAGTATTTGAAGAATAATTAAGTTCATATAACTATTTATATTTTATCTGAATATGTAAGAAAAGTTCTTGCAACTATTGTTATTATTGAAACTGTATTGAAAAGAGAGATAATATTATTTTACATATGACGACTACAATAAAATTTAGTTGAGTATAACTTTGCTTCAGAAAAAAAAAATATCATTTTTATCTAACCACAATAGATTATATTTGTTGGATCTCATCAAAATAAGTCTCCTAATCGTCGATGAGAATCTTTATATCTTCCCCTCTACATTGATGTATGATGAGTACATAGATCAAGTACAATTGTGATGACTCATTGAAAAATATCACTCGAAACTGACGACGGTTATCGGATGCAAAGAATCTACATCTCGAAAAATATTTCGAAACACATGTTTGGTTGTATTAACTTCAAGAACTTTTCAAATGTATAAGAGCATAATTTAAACAATGATGTGACTGATATGGCATGCTTACTCGGAAAGATGAATAAGGATTTATGACAATTGGACTATCAAGAGTTGATAGATTTTGATCAGATCCGAATTTTTCTTTTAATCATTCACTAAATTCTCACATACATTTCTGTTCGTCTCTGACGTCCTTCAATCTGTTGAAATACTAAATCTAGTGTAGTCTGATTATAGACGATGATCGAACTGTTCGTTTGTAATGCGGAAAAAGATTACAACTATTTTTTTCATAATCGTTCATTCTACCAAAATGAATATTGTCACTAATTAACAGAGAAACGATAGGCATATCTATCTAAATATATATCACTGTATTTATGTATATAATCTATATCTATCTATCTATATATATATATGCCTATTTGTTTGTGAAGAGGAATGAAGTCTTACTGAGTATTATAAAAAGAAAAAAACTCGATGTGGCGACCTTGTTAAAACCTTCTCTCCTCCTAAATAATACTGAAAAGAATATGTCGTGCTTGAAAATGGATCTAATCTTACCGAGCTATAGTTCAACAATAAACGACTTACGTTTCATTTAAAAGAAAAAAAAAGGAGTCAATTTATGTTACTATAAAACTACTATGTGAATAACAGATGAAATGTAGTTACTTCATACAGATTAAAGATTACGAGAGAACACTCCTAGATGTCTATTTACTTCTGAATCGAAACACTGTGCATCATATATTCGATTTTCCAGGCGAATCTGATGGGAACTCGAGTGTTGCTCTAAAATATTTCGTAAAAAAACGATATCTCGGCAAAAACAAGTTAAGGACACGAACTAATTTTACAGTATTTCTAGTCCATTAGAGCCTGCATGATGCATGTAGTCTCGACTCAAAATATTCTGCATTCATTCCCTACAAAACCATGTCGAAAAAAAAATTGACAATATATAAATATGTTGTCCTAGGCATACAACATTTCTATACTCCAGCATGATCTGTTTTCCAAAGTATATATATTTCCAGAAAATTAATTATTCCTTTCGTTTTTCCTAATGAGACGTAATGCTGTTCTATTATGTGAGGTTGCCCACATTTTAGAACGTGCTCTTTCTTATACTCTGCAAAATAAATGATTATAGAGACAGATATTCTTGAAAAACATGTTGAAAAAACTTATCGTTTTACATTTTGCTTGTAATTGACAACTAAAAAAGATCTGTACATTAGTTTCTACTTTGACAAAAAAATTGCGAAGAAAACTTTAACCTTTTTTTTCCATGATGTAATATTTACAATTAGTTTCATTGGTAGGTCATACAAAACAGAGTAAGAGATAAAACTGAAAAGAAGAGCTTCGTCATGAACACGTGGGTGGCAACTATTCAAGTGTCTTTCAATTGATAGAGCATCGAAATAAGTTGCATTTATATGTCATTATACTCTTTCGATATGTCTTTCTAGAGAAGTGAATGGGGAATCTTTTGAGCCGAAGTTTAAATATACATGATACAAATTCGTTGAGATATTGACGTATGCTACGTCCTTTATTTGTAAAAATCATGATTTTGTTTGAACTTACACCGCCAATAAGAGAACATTCATAAAATCAAGGAGTTTTTGTCTAAATTTTGAATGGACAAAAAAAATTTAAGTGATCAATGGTGAAGCCTTTGCAAAATTCTTTAATAAGTTTTTTTTGCTACTGCAACACTTACAATTTGCGAACTTCAAATGAATAAAATGACTGTGTGAAGAAATTTTATTAATGCTGTTAGAAAGATTAATAAGAGAATAATCACAATGACAGAATACTTCGTCTGTTCATGATATCTTTCACATACAATGTTAACTTGGTTCACTTTTTCATTCGAATCCTTTTATAATTTTAGTATTCGTTGTTGTCGGTTATTTTCTTTTGATCATCGAAGCGTACAATACTTTTAAAAAATTATCATGATAATTGTGTTGTATTCGAAGATAAGAGAGATGACGTCTTGAAGTTGTGAAAGGAGCGATTTTCCTGTGAATAGCAGAAAAACAAGATAACAAACTTCATTAAGCATATGAACTTTCTATTCTTACTCTCACGTTCGTGACTATGACACACTATAATAATCAGAAGGTAGCTTCTAAAATAAGTATGTACTTTTCAGTGTTAGGAAGTTCACCGTATAATGAAAGAAATGGCATTGAGTAAGAACTAATCGAATGATTTGACATACCATGATATGGCAGAAGCATTTTCCAAGACACTAGATTCTAAAACAGCGAAACTGATGTCATCTATTATACAGAACTATATAGAACGCCCTTTCAAAAATATGAGCGTATAAGAAAGAAATCATAAATGAAGTAAATTTCATTATCAAAATAATTATATTGAATAAAAGAGCAAAACTCTGTTAATTCAGATTTAAATATATTTTTCTAATGTATTATTATTTAGTATATTTAATAATATTAAACATATTCTTTGAAGACTAGATTAACCTATAAACGTTTGAGTAATGGTTTGTATCTGTAGATAAATCAAGATTATCAAAAAACAAACTCTTGCTTCTACAATTTATTCATATACAGAATGGGTGTGGGTGTGGGTGTGGGTTTGGGTGTGGGTGTGGGTGTGGGTTTGGGTGTGGGTGTGGGTGTGGGTTTGGGTGTGGGTGTGGGTGTGGGTTTGGGTGTGGGTGTGGGTGTGTATGTCTGTAGGCGTAGGTGTCGGTGTGGGTGTGTATGTCTGTAGGCGTAGGTGTCGGTGTGGGTGTGTATGTCTGTAGGCGTAGGTGTCGGTGTGGGTGGGTATGTCTGTAGGCGTAGGTGTCGGTGTGGGTGTGTATGTCTGTAGGCGTAGGTGTCGGTGTGGGTGTGTATGTCTGTAGGCGTAGGTGTCGGTGTGGNCATGTGTCTATCGTTTTTCTCCACTTCTATTGATTCTTGTCAGTTATGAAAGAGATAAGGTAACAAATTCAATATAATGTAACTGCAAATTTCATTAGACTATGTATGAAAAGAAAACAGAAACGACCATGAATTCGTAGTGTGGGTGTGGGTGGTTGAAAGAAAGAACTACTCCCACACCTCATCCCTATTAAGTCATACTCTTAGGTTCATTCAGCAAGAATTATATGGAAAGCTATTCACGATGAACATAAACTCCGACACGAGATTGCTAGCAAAGGAACATTCCCAGGTGTCGGAATGCTTTTCAGTCGGAATTTCGCGCATATTGTATCCCTTAGTGAGCTGTGTCTATGGTAAAAAAAGTTCGTGCCCATGGCTTGTTTCTAGCGAGATATCGATGTTTTAATGAATTTTCTCCGTAGGACCCTACTTTTCCAGTGCAAACATATTTTCGAATTTTGACATAAAACTTTATCCACATAAAGTCCTCAACTAGACTAGCTCGCAAAAAAATATTCAGAATTTTTCGACGGAGTCTCTTCAGGATATTAAGATTCCACGAAATAGGCTCTTTTCCTCAGATAGTATATACAGAATGCATTTTTTGAAGTCTCTATATCTCGAAGAGACTTCGTCGAAAAATTCTAAATATTTTTTTGCAAGCTAGTCTAGTTGAGGACTTTATGTGGACAAAGTTTCATGTCAATATTCGAAAATACGGTTGCACTGGAAAAGTAGGGTCCTACGGAGAAAATTCATTAAAACATCGATATCTCGCTAGAAACAAGCCATGGGCACGAACTTTTTTTACCATAGACACAGCTCACTAAGGGATACAAGATACGTGAAACCCCGACTGAAAAGCGTTCCAACATCTGGGAATGTTCCCTTGTAGGTTTAAAAGTGGCTGTCTATTCAACATTTGCCAACAACATGTACTTTTCAGAATCTACAATTACGAACGCTGAACAACATCTGCACTCAACTTCTATTTAACAACCAACCTTTTACGCCGATTCAAATATTCAGCAATGACGCCAATATAAGGACGACTTTTATTAGCGATTTAGTCGATCAACTATTGCCTAAAGCAGAAAAAATAGTACAAAACTATGCGCGAATAGCAATTGCTGCAAAAACGAAATTGTTCCAAGCCAGATCACATCACCAAAATCCAACTGCTTTGAGTAAATGCCTAATTTGAGTTCGAATATAAATGGAAAATTAAAAAAACAATCGCACCCATGTTAAAATAGCAAAAAAGCAAAAGATAAATTTTTATATAAATTATAATTTATAAATTCGAAGGCACCCATGGAATACTACCAGAATCACCAAACATTGGTAGGTATTCTCCGGGATGCTACAATCATCACCTGGGATGCTACAGCATGCCATGAGATGCTACAGCATACCCTGGAATGCTACAGCATGCCATTGGATGCTGCAAGTATTTATTAGGATGCTACAAGAAGTATGTGAGAAGCTTGAGCTACCGTGCAGCACTGAGTAGAAATGCCGGTGTACACAAAGACGTGCATGGGTCGCGGCTCTTTGGGGGGCGCTGCGCGTCCCCACGCCACGACGCTGATATAAATGGTTAGTTATTCGGGCAAAGGGTTTTTCCTTCAGTGGATTCTCGCTTCAGTGGGATTTGCCTTTGCCTAGCCCTCCCATATTCTCTCTTAGTCTGCCTCAATGTTTCTCTCGAATAGTTGAACATTGAAGTCGACTTTCAAGTTTGACATGCATGCGAATTTATAAATTATAATTTATATAAAATTATTTCTTTTGCTTTTTTGCTACTTTAACAGGAAAGTCGTTTTTTCATTTATTTTCTAAGTTATGATAAGCACTTAGCTCTCCATTTATATTCGAACTCGAATTAGGCAACTCATGACTGTTTTTGAAAACATCATCAAAGCAATCGACCATCGTGACAACAACACCATACAACGAGCACAATATGATACAGAAGAAAACCTATTGATACTCTGTCCTTATTAACAAAAACACTTCAAAGATTTCAAAAACTCATTCTCTCTCACTCTCTCACTACACACTCAGACATTCATTAGTTGCATTTATATTAAAAAAATGTTTTTCTCGTCTTTTCCATTTTCACACGTTAAATAAAAACAATAGAAAGCCTCCATAACACGGATTCTATTCAAATCTCCTTTTCCGTTTATATCAAGAATACTCGATATAGAAACACCGAGAAACAAAAACCAAATCCATACCAATTACAAACCATACTATAAAAACAAATCGAATTACCTGGTAATGTGGTAGCTATACTCGTCTTCAAGATTGTGCGTTTTGTTCGACCTGGGATAGGAAGAAAGAACACAAGAACGTACATAGTTTGAATTTGATTCATTTCGCAGACAGATGTTCTAGTTGTAACCTATCTGATTAATTTCTTCTTCACTCTTACCCTCAAGAGAGAAAATGTCCGAGATTCATTGAAATCAGTAAGAAAGGTCATGTAAGTAGAGTTCCTTGGTTAATTTTAATTTTTCTCTTCTTATTCAATTAGTGAATAATTTATTGTTCATTTATTTAGACGCTCCGACAGACGTCAGTCCTACCTGCTTCAATGATGATACAATTAACGAACAGAATTTTTACATATGGTTTTTTCTTATTCTTCTAGTATTCTTTTAGATATTGGTATAGAGGAAGATGACGAACAGTCATTTGATTCTGCAGGTTACCATCCTATCTCGTGTCAGTATTTAAGAGAATACAAGAACAATAAGAACAAGACTATATGTAATAATTCAGTTGGTTAGCTGTATTATCATCGAAAAAGGTCGACTGACGTCTGCCGAAACATCTGAATAAATGAACAAAGAAATTGCTCTTTAATTGAACAGGAACAGGAAGAGAAAAGTTCAGATTAATCAAGTAAAGTGACTCAAAATGATTTTTTCGAAATACTTGAAATAATCTACTGGAGATAATTTTGATGATTTACTAGTAATTATTAACACTAGCAACAAAAATCATTTTAAGGCATTATTGTGTAACCGTTTTGCATTGTTATTTTTATTTCTTTTTAATAGCCATTTTAATGTTATTTTTAGTATTATGCGAAATAAAACCCTCTGATCATGTCGGTCCTAAAGGGACAGTGTACCTTACAATTAACAGGTTGCACAAAGAGAGAAAAGCAAGCATAAGCATAGCAGAGCAAAACACGGAATATAATGCATGTTTTATGTGGCCATTCAACGAAACATTGAAACACGACCTTCCAACCTGCACATACATTCCACCGAGATAATATACGATGTGTCTACACAAATTGCTTGTACGATAAGATTAAAGCCAATAAGCTTGTACAATATCTGGTTAAGACCGTATGCTTTTGTTCAGGGAGGAAAAATCGAACCTCGTACGCTCTAGTTCGAGTCAGAGATGTACCCCATTCGGCCAGGGCTCCCCGCATTTTAATGTTATTTTTTTCCGTTTCACAGCTGCGTGGGTTATAGACATTGTTTTGATATCTGTTGATAAAAATGAGTCGAGGAATAGAAAGCAAAGTCATTGTGAAACTCAAGATAATCATAGCATCTTAACACCAGGTTATGGTACGTGATATCGAACAGCTGTTGTGCTGCTCATGGATTTTTTTTGAAAACATCAATATCATCGTTCATGATACTAAATAAGCTAGCAACAATTTCACGACTTTCTTGTGTATGATTTTCACAAGAAAAGAATCCAATCATTATTCACATTATTTTCTTAGCCCGTATTCTCTGTTTATTTCCCTTCGTCTTCTCACATCGAAAAGTTATATTAAGTAGTTCAGATATTCTCTTAATTAATACATTGATGTAGGTTTGATGAAATCACTCCCTTCCTTCTACATCGTGTCGGCATCAATATCGATTGTTCTCTTATGACATCTATATTTGAGATTCTATATTCACTATACATTGGCTTATATATTGCATCAATAGTTTTTTTCTTCTTCTGTTGTTGACGTTAGATAATATCGAATGTTGTCGTTCTGCAGTAGTATCAAAGAACGTGTACAAGTAACATACACGCTCTATTTTTCTGTCGTCTGCTATTTATTCACAGGTAATACAGAATTTGATCTTGCAGCAATAATAATCGCACAACTTCTATTAATATAATTTTTGGAAGCGGGGAGAGGGGGGCGGCCTTGCTGAGTGATTTTTGTACGAAATACGATTAATCACGATTTTACGCCAATTTTTATGAAAATCGCCAGAATCACCATGATGTTCGCTACGTGAGATACCAATACCCTCACGCTAACACTCTTTTCATTGTTTCATTAGCATTTGTTTTGCAACAATTTGATTCCATTCATCGAAACAACAAATTATGGACGAACAAAAGCCAACAGCGTCTGATTCTTCTAAGAGTGCAGTTGTTCGTCGATTGGACAACGTTAGAATGGCACAAAATGTTCTTGTGATTTGGTTGGACAGCAATATTGATGACAACAGTGCCGATTGCCAACATATGATTACTCAATTACAACATGTTGTCAACACCATCAACACATTTGCTGATGCTGATCAATGCAGAGATTTTCTCACAAAAATATACAATGAAAAAGTCGTAATGATAATGTCTGATACATTATGTGAAAATTTTGTGCCTCTAATTCATGATATCATGCAAATTGATACCATTTTAATCTTTAGTGAAAATAAAACAAAATATGAACGATGGGCAAAAGATTGGTGTAAGATCAAGGGCATATTCACGGAGATCTCATCGATCTGTGAAGCTCTCAAACAAGCTGTTCGACAATGCGAACAAAATTCCATCTCCATTAGCTTTGTGTCCACAAATGGTGATATCTCTAATGAAAACTTGGATCAATTAGATGTATCATTTATGTATACGCAAATTCTCAAGGAAATAATATTAACAATTAAATTCAAACAAGAACATATCAAAGAATTTAGCGATTACTGTTGTGAACAGTACGTGAAAAGTGATCGTGATCTAGAAAATGTTAACAAATTCGAACGAGAATACCTCCATCAAACACCGATTTGGTGGTACAGTCGTGAAAACTTTTTATATTCAATGCTTAATCGTGCCCTTCGATTAATGGATGTAGGTATCATCATCAAAATGGGTTTCTTCATCCAAGATCTTCATCATCACATCGAACGACTTCATTCGGAACAACTTAATGAACATTCTTGCGCTAACTCCTTCACAATCTATCGTGGGCAAGGTATATCTAAGGCAGATTTCGAGCAGATGACGAAAACAAAGGGTGGACTCATATCCTTTAATAACTTTTTATCCACCAGTAAGGATCATGATGTCTCTCTTGCCTTTGCTGTCAGCAACCAGGACAATTCTGATCTAGTGGGGGTTCTCTTCATCATAACGATTGATCCTTCTGAAACAACAACACCATTCGCCTCAGTCAACGGGATCAGTCACTTCCAAGTAGAAGAAGAAATTCTCTTCTCGATGCATACAGTTTTTCGCATACGTGATATTAAACCCATGGGTGAAAATCATCGTCTATTTCAGGTGGATTTGACACTTACTAGTGATAACGACGAAGATCTTCGTGTGCTTACTGATCACATTCGAAAGGAAACTCGTCCAGATGCAGAAGGATGGTACAGGTTGGGTGCATTGCTGTTTAAAATGGGTCAGTCCCAGAAGGCACAACAAATTTATGAAATTCTGCTTGATCAGGCAACGATTGATAGTGACAAAGCACCAATTTACCATCAACTTGGGTGTGCCAAAGATGATCAGGGTGAATATAAAGAGGCAATAACATACTATGAGAGGTCACTTGAAATCGAACAAAAAAGGATTCCCTTGAACCATCGTAATGTGGCTAATTCCTACCACAACATCGGTAATGCCTGTCTAAATATGGCTGAATATTCAAAAGCACTTTCGTGTTATGAAAAAGCGCTCAAAATCCGACAACAATTACTGCCTCCGAATCACCCTGATTTGGCTATTTCTTACCACAACATCGGTAATTTGTATCTAAAGATAGATGAATACTCGAAAGCACTTTTGTACTACGAAAAAGCCAATGAAATCGAGCAAAACTCACTCCCTGCAAATCATCCTGATTTGGCTTCTTCCTGTACCAGTATGGGTACGGTGTGTCGCCGCATGTGTGAATACTCGAAAGCGCTTTCGTATTACGAAAAATCCCTTAAAATCCGACAACAATCACTGCCTCCGAATCATCCTGATTTGGCTATTTCTTACCACAACATCGGTGCAATATACATGAACATGAATGACCTTGCGAAAGCATGTTCGTCGTTGGAACGTGCTGTGGACATTGCACAGCATTCATTATCGCCAAATCACCCGCTTCTACAAAAATTTAAAGATAACCTCGAGTATGTAAAAGGAATTGAAAGTATAAGCTGGCTTTTTGATAAAAAAAATAAAATTTTTCCATAAATATGTATCATAAAAAATATGCGCACGTGTACAGAGACACTCTGTTCATGTTGAGAACATAAATGGGATATTAGCAACTGACTACCATAAATAACGTTCATCGACATCGAAGGTCGATTCACTGGGCCGTAGACTGACGGAATGATGACAAGCATGTAGTTGTATTTCTATGGTCAATTGTGCCAAGACCTTGTTGCAGACAGATAATAACTCATTACAAGCACGAGAAAAGATTTAAACGTTCTAAACCACATATTCACAAATTATGGTACAAAACATTCGAAACGGCATAGCCTATCGAAACAAAACTTATCGATGACACTGACAATAGTGAAAATCTCACATAAGAACTGATACGAAGACGACATTATCGATAAGAAAATTTCAATGTTCAACACATAAAAGGGTGTGGATGGGTGTGAGTGTTAAGTTGAAGAAAGGAGCAACACCCATACCCTAATGCTTGGATAGAGAGTTCTCAGATCTCCTGAAAATGTTTAGTTCATCACAAGTCCAATGAAAAGCTCATCACGACTATGTTAAGGCATGGATGTAAGACTTCAGTTTACGTTGCACATAAGTACAAGACCTGAGATATGTAAAATGGCTCTTCGCTGGAATTCGGTCATGGATCAAAATTGCGGGCATATACTCAGTGACCAAGTATAATCGAAGCTGGATTATATTATAGCTAATCTTACAGATACTTAGATGAATAGCAATTCGTCGTGTATCGATGTTCGGCCAAGACCTTTACTCAGAAGAACGTAAGAAACACAGCTTTTGTTAGTATTCTTGTTGATAAACAAAAAGAGAAAGGCAATCGACATTTGGTAGTAAGTAAGGTTGTACTTGTGAACGAGAATGGGATCATGCGTGTAAATTATTTTCAATTCAACTAAAAGTCATTTGAAGTAAAGTTTTTATCATGTTTTTCGAGTTTTCAATCTATAATAGTAGCGGGGTTTCAGGGACGTCTTTTTGACTTTTCTGGTCGAAAAATTAATGAGTCATAATTGAACATTACACTGACCGAAGAACTTGAAAAAAATTTGAAACTGTGTACATGCACATAGATCAAGAAATTCAACACTTATCCAATTAGCTCAAATCGTTAGAGAACCCAAAAAACATCTTGAAACGTCGTTTAGAACAAGAAGCTCGAAAAAACGTATCTGAATTGAGAGAGTAATAAGGCATTTTAATTCGAGTGAAATATAGCATTATAGAGTGCCCTGAATTCTCTGGAGTTTCAACTCAATTGCTGTTGAATTTCCGATTTCTGGATAGTAGGTACTGCTGATGATCTATCTAGTGCAAGTCTGTGGGCGAATAGTTGTACAAAAAGAAACTTGACAGTTGGATGGCTTCAAAAAATCTAAATCAAATGCTGCACTAATACGAATCTACGAGATTATTAGAATAACACCATAACAAGTAAATGGCAATGTATTTAATAAATATCATGAATACACTTTATGTTATATTAAAATTTGGGACATGATTTTCATGATTAATTGATATTATAATGAACAATAACTTAGAAGTTTAAGAAGTCTTATATTTGTTGTTTATAGTACGAAAGAAAATAGTCAATAAAATAAGAATAGTGAGCTCTAAAGATAGTTTATCATTTAATATTGAATAATATTATTCTTTTGATTTTTCAATCTTAATAGAATATTGTGTTTTACCAGAGAGCCCTTGTATTTTAATCCATGCTTTATATAATTCATTTTCCAACGTTGTTGTGAAAGGAATTCTTATATCGGTATAGTAATAATTAACAGGTTTCTTTGATTTTAATTGTCCAATTTCATTTGCTAAGTACTTTATTATTTTTGATTTACCTGTTGTATCTATTTTTTCATTTAGAACAAATTCTGTAAAAATTTTTGATATTTCATAAGCTTTTACAGCACTTTCATGTGTTAAAGATTCAAGTAAATCATCAATAAATTCATTTGGTGATAAATGTACTAGAGGCATTCCAATTACAGAATATTCTTTCACAACATTTTCATCAAGTAATGTGTTCATGGCATTTGTGATTACTCTATGATCAGATTGGTCCATTGCTGAAAGTAATATGAAAGCGTTGCCTCTTGCTAAAAAATATGGATGATAATTCAGCATTTTTTCCAAAAGTATAATCATTTGCAATTTATTAAAATTTGAAGAGTTTGTTATTTTTCGATACAAATAATCATCCTTTTGAACACAAGCAGAAACCAAAGATAATACATTTTCACATAATATCAAAGAAAATATAGTATCATCAAAATCTTTAAAACTTTTCATTTTTTGTATTAGCCATTTAATTAAATTTTCCATAAGAACAATACTTATTGAAGTATTATTTAGCATAGTTAATATTGTTTGATTTAAATCATTTGATGCATAAAAGTTACATCGACTTATATGTTTTATTTCGTCATACCCATTTTGTGAGAGACTTTCAACTTTCACACATATTTCGCTAATTATTTTTGATTCCAGAATTTCAAAAAATGTTTCATCATTAGTATCTGTTAATGCAAAAACGTTATCAATAATAAATTCTATTCTTTCTACATCTCTACGTACAAAGAATATTTTTTCTTTAAATTGACTTGTGTCTGTAATTGATAGTATTCTTGCAAATTCTATCCAGTTTTCATGTGTAATTTGGTCATATTGTGTTAGTAACATTATTGAGTAAAGTAGTTGTTCTGCATTTGATGGATCTAGTGATGATTTTAATGTTCTCATTATTGAATCCCAAATATGATCATTTATGAATTGAATTCTATTGAAGAACTGCACTCTTTTTTCACTGACAGAGTTTCTGTCTTTTAATTGATTGATATTTTGGCATAAGTTTCGAAACACTGTAGGATCATCCCATAGTAAATCGTAGAAAAAACTAAGGACGTAAGCTCGAACTCGTGGAAGATGCTCTTTAACCTGTACATTTTCAACAATTTTCATCAATGTTTTTTCTCCTATTACAGATATTCTCTTACTGGGTTCTTTGACATCTCTTTCTGGATGTTGAAAAATTCGTTGAGCTCTATATCTCATTTGATCATTATCACTTTTTAGTAAATGAATAATTGTATCAATTGCCGGTTCAAAAACATGCTTTGCTTCTGTAAGTAAAAGAGCTGATAAATTTTTGATATGATTGTTATTATATTGCGTAAACCATCTCTGAACAATTGGTAACACTTCATTGGATGGTTTTATAATACATGGGAAAAGAATTGAAATAGTATCTTCTTTTCCTTTATTCACTAATTCATCGAGAATAATTGCTACTTGTGGTGTTAAAAATATTTCATTATGTAAACCAATGTTTAAGATCTTTTCAATATTTGACTGATTATCAGTATCTTTAACAAGATTAATCCATAATTGATCTGTACTCTCTGTTTTATTAATTATTAGTTTAGTATCATTTAATTGTGCAAACAATAAGAATAAACCTTGAAGTTCAGTATAATCTGGAATCTCTACATTGTTCTCGTTATTATTTCTATTTTCTAAATTTTGATTTATATCTAAACTGAAGTTAGAAGTATGAACATGTAAGTTTTCAGTACATAATATTCTTCCATAGTAAGAATTGACAATATAATTATGTATTTTATTTTCGAGAGTTTCTATAATTCCATTGAATTTAATTTGAAGATCATCATAAATACTAATTATTGGCTTTAATTTAATAATTAATTTGATTTTGTCATTATCTTCATTCATTCTAATAAGTGTTTCTATAGCATTTGTTAAATACTTTTTTCGAAATTCTCCTGATCCATAAAATGATAATCTTATCGATGCAATAATACGGTTATAAAGATCTTCAATATTGTCAAATGTTAAAATTAATTCATCAACTATTTGCTGAATGAGCAATATATGTTTTACTTCTTTATAATGAACAATACTAAAAATCTTTTCCAAAACTTGAAATTTTAAAGTTGGCTCTTGAATATTTTTTGTTAATGTAAAAGATTCACTTAATAGTTCATAGCATTTTTCATCATAAAATTCAGCTAATTGATATAATGCTCTCGATTTATAGTAGGGATTGCGCATTGATTGAATTTTTTCGAATAAAAAATCTTTAATATCTGACGTTTCAGCTAATTCAGGTAGTAAATTCTTGTAGATCTTAAATCTATCTAAATCTTTTGACATAATTCCAAAGTGTAACAATATAACTAATGGAATCAATTCAGGATTTCTATTGAAATATCCTTCTTTAAAGAAGAGCTCAGAAATGCCATTTACTAAGTACGGTACATTTGTATTTATGTTCTCTAAACAATTGAAGAATGCTATCGATATATCATCCTCATTATTTGACTTAAAAGTAAATATATCTGTAGGCCATGGATATGCTCGAATCGGTCTATAAATCTGAACTGCATCACTAATTTTTAAAAATGATTTCATAATTTGATCGGTTTTGCTTAAAGAAATGCATTTCTTCCATAAAACAGCTACGTGATGCTGGAAACTATCGGCAGCACCGGTAAGTTTAAAGGCAAAATATTCTGCATATAAACTATATTTATCTTCAGCATTATCTGTAGTTTCAGCTAACATCTTAGTGTCAATTGGTAATCCTCCACTATTGGCTATTAAGGATAAATATATTGTGCAATAATTTAAAAAGCTTGTATTATATTTCAACTGATTCACTTTCATATCATTGTAGATTTGAAGTAAATATTTGTCAATATGCAATGACCATCTTGCAATTGGATCTTTCAAAATATAAATAAGCTGTTCTATTCGATTTTCAAAACTGTGGATAAATGTTTCGTTTCCTTCTTGTATAATACCAGTTAGAAAATCGAAATCTCCTAGAGCAATTAATGCGATTAATGCTTCCGTTTTTTCATTCGCTTTTAATTTTTGACTGTTTATTTGTTTTCGCAATTTTTCTGTTAACTCTATTGCTGGTTTTTCTTCAAGAAGTAATCCGAGGATTTTGTTTGTCAGAAATGATTCTTTGTAAATTTCATTCTTGTCAAATATTGATCTATCATTCCAATGTCGTGCCCTATGCAGATCATCAGCACGTACTGCCATATTATAGGCTGCATCATCTTTGCCCCAAACATCTTGATAATAAATGATAAATGGTGCTCTTTGTTTATCACTTAAATCAAGAAATTGAGCTATTTCATAATATTCTGAAATAGTTTTTTCTGTATTATAATTTTTGTATCCTCCATAAAGAGCAACAATTAAACATAACCAATCATTGTTTTTTATGATATGTTTGATGATTTCGGGATTTTTATTTATTTTATTTTTAAATTTCAATTGCCTTAAAACTGCTTCATCTCTAATGTCATTTGAATAAAATCGGAAGACTGAATCGATTGGCCAATTCCACATGATAGAATCATTGTGTAAATTCTCTAGAAATATTTCGTGAAATTTTGGATTATACCATTTGAGTTGATAAGTAATGTTGGCACATGCAGCAACATTTTCTTCATGACTTATCTTTTCAATAAACCATTCTGCAATTGTATTATCATACTTTTTTTTCAATTTCAAGAAATATGATTGAATTAATTTCTGATGTTCTTTTAATCTTGAGAAACCAGACATATTTTTATAATCAAATAATAGCATGTCTGCTAATTTTCGAATTAATTCATATTCTGTTTCGTTTGATAAGAAGTACATATCATTTAATGAATCAATAATAATAAATGGTACTAGAAGTGTAGAAGATTGTGCATTGGATGAAGCTTGTTCATCTGTTAACAATCGTGTAACAATATTGTTAAATAATTCACTATGCTGAACTGATTTACTTAGTATTCCAAATGTCATACTAAGAGGAATTCTCCAATTAGGAATATCAATTTTGTTTTTAATATTTTCATAAATCATATCTTGAGATCGTTCAATTCCATAAGAATAGATAATACTTTTAGCTGCCAGATATTCTTGAAACGTACGATGTATAAATCGAAAACTATTATGACCAAACTCATTTAGTAAACCTATTTGATGTTTAAAAATAAAATAAATAAAAATCCCGAAATCATCAAACATATCATAAAAAACAATGATTGGTTATGTTTAATTGTTGCTCTTTATGGAGGATACAAAAATGTTTATTGTAAGACTGTTCAATGTTCGTGTTTGATAATCTAATAAACATTTTCTTATTATTTCTTTTAAATTGTTCTCAGATAGTCCTTCAACTTTACTATGTAAATATTCAGCTACTTCTTGCAATATTGACCATAGCATAGTAGAATTGAATTCGAACTCTTGACTTAGAAAATTTGTTGCAGAATTAACATGAAGAGTAACCAATCGTTCTATCATTTTTTCAATGGCTTTTTGATATAAATCAATTCTTTTTTCAGGTAATTTATCTTCATATTGATTATAAATTGCAGCAATCAGACTGGCTAATTGTGGATTAATTGCTAAATAAAAAATATCTTTATTTTGTGTTATATCATTATATAATTGATCAGTTTTATATTCTTTAGTAGCACTTCCTGCTTTTATAGAAATATCTTTAATAGACTCCATATATGAACTACAAAATAATTTCAAAGCATCATTAGTCATATCTTCAATAGTTAATCTTGGTATATAAAAATTGATTTCTTCAAAATAATTTCCTTCAATACGACTTGTTATAATAAATCGATTTCCAATAATAGGATCTTTGGTATTATTTATTTCCTTTTGTTCATAAATTGAATAACTAAGTTTGTCACAGTGTGCATCATAATCTATTCCTCGTTCTAATAATGTATTTATCTCTTTCATCAAATCAGATCGATCTACATGAACAGGAACTTCATCTAATCCTTCAAATATAACTAGAACATTTCCTTGTACTAATGATTTCATAATCAAAGATGATAGTTCTTTTCGTTCTTCATCATTGAAAAATGTTGAATTAAGAGTAGCATCTTCATAAATAAACTGAAGTAATGTTTTTCTTTGCTTATTTGAATTTTCTTTTAATTGATCAATATATTTCCATATTGGAATAAGAGTTGGTATTTTGTTTTTGATAGAACAAGTGCTATCAAATAACATATTTTTCTCATCTAAGCACTGCTTAGCCATATTCATTACCAACCATTTTGATAAAGTAGTTTTACCTGAGCCAGGATGTCCTAAGATTATAAAATGTTTAAATTTATAATATACTTGTTGAATTTGATATTGTTTTGCTTCTTTAAGACTATTTTTTTCTAAAATACTTTGTTTTAATTGATTCACTTTATTCTTGATAGCAGTTGCTTCATTTACAGTAAAAATATTTTCGTTACTTAACAAAACATTTAACCATTGATCAATCATAAAATCTCTATAAATAGTGTCATAATTGAAGGTGTTTCTTTCTCTGATAGCTCGATTTAATTTTTTTATTTCATTTTTATCAAAAAAACCATGAGATAACAGTTTACGCTTAAATTCTTCATTCATTTCAAGTGTTTTCATTGCTTTAATAGATGGATGTGTTGGATCAAATTTTAATTCTACATAAACACTTTGCAATGGTAAACTAATGTTAGTATTAGAATATCCAAGTATTGATACGTGTCCATGTTCGTTAATAAGATAATTCAAATATTTTTTGCGAATACTTTCTTTTTTATCTGTAAATAATAAACTTTCATGTATTAGTGGTGTAAATGATTTGAGACTTTTTATAAATTGTAATAAATCTTCTAAAGTATTGCCATATTGAATTTCTCTAATATTGTCCAAAAATGAAACATCTGATATTTGATTGAACATTTTATTGTTATTTGATTTAACAAGTTTATACATTGACATTGGTTTTTCACTCGTTACATGAAATATACATTTCAATAAATTCGAAAAATTTGGATCAAACATTCCAGCACCATATCCAATGAATAACAAAGTTTTAGTTTCCATAAGTATTCTCAGTTTTGATTGTCCAAATTCATTTTCACGAATTTGATCATAATCGTTGCTACTGAAAACCATGCTATCTGATTCTTCAAAATATC
>CAJNSZ010000806.1:5755-50423 GCA_905329745.1 Rotaria sp. Silwood2 | reverse complement strand
AAGCCAACTTTTTAGGCTGCATCTCATGAAAGCTTTAAAAACAGATATTGACAAAGAAAAAAATTACCATTTGTAAGCAGAATCATGAGTTCTGGGATATATTTTGGAAAGCGAGATATATAGGGTTTGTCGTCAACGGAAGTGACGAAGAATGCATGATCCTTTCGAGTGCCTTATCGATCATGAAGGTTCCGATCATCTTAAAGCACACTTAAAATCAGTCCTAGCAAATAGCTTTTTGCGGGATTGCTTTCGTTTGGGAGATAAACCTGGACGGCGCCATGATAATAGTCTTAGATTGTTTGTACAAGTCAAATATGATCATCAGATGACTAGAATCTTCGTCCTCGGCATTTGTGACGATTCTTCGACTATAACTTTGAATGCAAATGTTGATACTTTATTCACTCGAACAAAGCAAGAAATTAGATTAACAAATAGCAAGTTTGTCGTATGAGGAGGACATCTTAGGTACGGAGGTCTATGCACGAAAAGATTAAGTTTAAGCCAATACGAATGAGATGAGTCATTGATATTACACAGGACAGACTGTTTAACAAAATTATTTCGCTATTATCTTTTGTACGGAAACAATGCCAAGAAACTGCTGTCAACATCCAACGAGACATGCAATGTCTACATCAAAACCAAAAGGATTAAGAGCAGTTTCATCGAAATTATCGATGTTTTTAACGAGTCGATATAACATCATTGACACTCGTATTCATTGGCTCTGTCCCAGATGTCACACATTGGAATCAAAGGAAATGAATAATCAAACAATGGATATGGATACCGATCGAAGTGATAATGACGATGGCTCCATGACAGAAGACACTGCCTCTGATGAAAATGATAACGATTTGGAAGGAGAAAACAATGGTTGCATTAACGAAGAAATCGAAGGTGCGCCAGAAGATAGCGACGATGAGACCGATTCTGAATCAATGGACGAAGAACCAGGTGATGTTTCATTTGATCTCGAATATCGTCAAAATGAGGCAATGGAAAAATTGTCCACTGTCTTTCGGTTATTCAATATAGATCCAATTCATGACAAGTAAATCAGTGACATCAATTCTCGATTTTCTGTCAATGTTTTTATTTTTAGGATAGCGGTTTCTCCCATTCGTGCTAAAGTCGATGAGATATACAGACATCTTCATGGACTGTGTGATGTGCTACAAGGAAAAGCTCAGGGTACACATAACGCCAGTCCACACAACCTGTTGATAAGCGAATCAAACGAGCTTTTGGATGGTCTGAAGAAGTTATTTGATGAAAGCGATGACATTGAGCGGGTTCGTCTGATGACAATTGCACCAAAGAACTGGGGTCGAAAAAAGCTTGAAAGATGGTGAGTTTATTCCCTGCATTCTCAATCATCTGATCACCTGCTACTTGGATTTTTCTCTTATTAGGTTTAATTCAGGACAGAATCAAGCTCGTCGATCACTGACACTGAAAAATAACCAGGGAATTCTAGCATATCCACAGTGTTTGCGAGGAAATTTGCCATTATCCGATGCAACAATCGACTCTGTGGTTAAATTTTACTGCGAGGACGGTATAAGTCGAATGTCATCTAATGCAAAAGACACGATTTTAATCAATAAGCAACCGGTGCCAATTCGATTCATGGAAATGACCGTCTTAGATGCTTATTGGCTATTCAACGAGCGACATCCTGGAGCGATAGCACGTTCAACCTTCAACTCTCTTCGACCTCGTGAAGTAAAGATAGCATCACCACATGAAACATGTATGTGTATCATTCACGAGAACATGGATCTGCTATTGAAAGTTTGTATCTATTGTGATGATATTGATTTACTTTATTAATGTTTGATTCATGATAGGCTTGGAATAAGTACCGTCAAAAACGTATCAATAAACGTTCTTCAGAAAACGATAGCAACTTCAATCTAAAAGATCTTATCTTCCGAATGACTTGCACGGTTGAGAAGGAAGATTGCTTTAATGGTACATGTGAAGATTGTCCAGAAGAAACAATCATTGACACTCTCATCGGCAGCAGCATCATCGATATGGACGATGAATGTTCGTGGACATTGTGGAAGAAGATGAAAAACAAATTCGATCTTCAATACATTATCGGCTCAGTCGACTCTCTTCTCACCACGATTGACGACAGCTGGCCAACATTTCTCCTGCACACATATTGCAATAGACAGCAGCGTGATTACATCAAAGAGCTGCGTAGTCAATCAACGGATAAGACTTTTATCGTCGCCCAAATTGATTTTTCAATGAACTATACTCTTATCCGCCAGCGTGAAGTTCAACAGGGATTCTTCAGTCAACATCAAGCTACTTTGTTCACTATTCATCTCACTATTGGACAAGAACATCGCAACTTAGCGATAATCAGTGACCACATGGAACATACAACAGCTTTTGTCTATTGTGCACAAAAAATTCTCGTCCGATTTATAAAGACGAATTTCCCCTACGTAAAGAAAATTAATTATATAAGGTAAGCCCTATCTATATCACACGGAAACTTACATGAATGCTTACATATATGCTAATTTTATTCTCTTAGTGATGGTGCAAGTGCCCACTTTAAAAATCATGCAAGCATCATAAACCTAGTTCATCACAGAACTGATTTTGGTCTCGATGCATGTTGGACATTCACAGCTACTGGACATGGCAAAGGTGCCGGTGATGGAATCGGTGCAGTGTTGAAGTCCATTGCCAGACGTGCCACACTCTCAAAGAATATTCTATTGTCAACTGCAAGAGGTTTTTATGAATTTTCTCTAAAGAATCAACTTGAAACCGGTAACAGATCAAACACACAAGAGCCTGGTATACATGTCTTTTTATTGGATTCGAAAGAAGTACAACTCGTCAAAGGCAGTGTTATAAAAACCAGAAATGAGCAACTTCTCTCTTCACGTAAATAAATCCTCTTGTAATTTAATATCTATTGTCTCCATCTAGGTATGATCCCTAACATTCGAACTCTGCATGAATTCCAGCCTATCAACCGCGACACAGTTCAATGTCGACCGACTTCTCGATCAAATCAAGCCATCACATTTTCGTTCTAGCAAAACCTTTTTTATATGTTATTCGTTGATCGAATATTTTTTCCAAGAAACTCACTGGAAGTTTCCAGCACTCTCAGAAGTAGTAAGATCCTCTCAAATAGAATTGAAAAGTAGTCGAAAAGATTATCAATTTTTCGGCACTTGCGTTGACGACAAACCCTATATATCTCGCTCTCCAAAATATATCCTAGAACTCATGATTCTGCTTACAAATGGTAATTTTTTTCTTTGTCAATATCTTTTTTTAACGCTTCCATGAGATGCAGCATAACAAGTTGGCTANGAATATCCTTGCTATTCGTTTATGTGTAAAAATAAAAAAGTCCAGGCTTTTTTCGGCCCTCACGGTAGAACAGCTTGACGCTGCAAATATTCTCGATGCTCCATCGCTGTCTGTGCTTGAATCTGCATAGTTTCGTGATAGTAAATACGGTGGCAAACCACGACCAGGTTGATAGCGAGAAGCATCTTGACCAGCCATTTTTTATGAATAGTATTTTCTTTTTGAATTAGCCTTTATATACTGCGACTTATTCCCGTAATCTTTTCTGTATTATTCAACAATAAGAATACAAATTTATCTTTTCGAAGAGTTCGTATAACGGTCAGTTTATATGTTCAAAATAAAACAACATTTTTTGTACCCTTTGTTGAATTTTTTATCTCTTGTTCTCCTAATGCGCTCTTACTCAATGCATTATGAACAATACAACATATAATACCTCATTGTAGTGCAAAAAGAGAAGAAAGAAGAAAGTTCATTGTGTTGCTTGAGCAAAGGTCTTTTTTTGTCCTTTTGAGTATACGTGAATATTATGCGTATATTTTGTCGTTCTGTCCAGTTCATTTATTCATGCTTCGATAAAGCGTCTTGCTGTTATAGTACGCAAAACGAGCATAACGCAAAACAACAATCATATTAGTTTTAAGTGGTATATGTTAATCTTGTCTTGCAACAAGATAACTTAATAGTCAGTTACGAAATAAAAATAGTTAAGTAATATATTTTTCGTCATTTACTATTCTTCTGCTGACAAAATTGATATATGATTCATATATTCAAACTTTTGAATGAAAAAAAGGTTTTTTTTAAGTGACGATTTATAATACTAATCTAATAAAATAAACCATAATAACAATACCAACCTAAAAAAAGTTCAATGATTGATTTAGACTATTTAGGAAATTCAGAACGGGTCAGCTTGGGATTGATCTATTATAGCTCTTAGTTTCGTTTTTCACAGATGTATTACGAATATTTTGAAACATCATCAAAGTCTTCAACTCATCAGCCCACTATGAAAACTCCAGTTAATCTGCTTGATCCTTTCACACTTGATCTTCACACATCTATCACAAGATTTCTTTCTTTTTTTCCTCTCATACCTTTAATAAGTTAAAATTTACCTATCCTTCTTCGTACGATATGCAGTTTTCATCATCAAACAATGCTGTCAATGAAAATCTCTAAACTCTCTTCACCTTACAGTGAGTCCATGATCCTCGTTTCAGTTGTAATACCTACTAATTCCTATACTTTTTATCTTATGCATAATCTATCGGAGAGCAACAAAAATCAATTTCTTAATTTTATGAGACACCGAGAACATTTCTTCATCCATTTTCTTAATAAAATTGATACTTTCTATGATGTACCCTACAAATTCTTCAAAAGTATTGATCTGCTCAAGTATGACATACTATTGGCGCATTATAGATCACAGAGAAAAACCTTTCAAGATTCTTCGAACCCTTGAATTTTGCCTTGGTCAGAAGGAAGTTTCTTGAGGGCTGAAAAATAACTGAAAGCATTCTAAACAAAATCAACTACGTATGAGAAAAGTTTTAGTTCGATCGGATTGAGCGTAAAAGAAACCATAGGAGAAAAATGACTAGGTTCATTTTCATCCAATACGATTCGAGTAGCCCATGAATCCAAGCATTATGGAAACTTGACTGCAACACATGTTTTACTTCATAATCTGAGGTCTGTTATTCCTGAAAATTTCAACTTTCTTGAACGAACCATTCACGAGATATTCGGAAAAGTTAGGGTGCCAAACATGAAATTCGTAAAAATTCATTTTTTGCAAAAAGATCGATTAATTTCACCACGGCTTGTGTGCGTCCCAAGCTGATTTTTATGCCAGGTTGTAGACCAAAGTGGGGTCTTTCATGCTGTATAGGTGAGTAAAAAAGTTGGTGTTTGTTTTGGGAGAAAATCGAGGTCAAAAATCCACTTTTTGACAAAAAATTGATTTTTTTTAAAGTTGTTCTGCAGGAATACTTCGCTCTAGAGAGCTGAAATTTATACAGTAGTTAGTTAGCATCAAGATATGCTTGTGTTCAAAGTTTCAGGTCCATATCATTTTCTAATCGGGACATATCAGCAGCGAAAATTGGTCAAAAAAGTAATTTTTCCTCGAATTGTGGAATCCATAAAATACCAACCACTCATTTGTTTGAGCTGAAATTTATGGTACATGTAGAACTTAGTTAAGTAGTAATGTACAAAAAATTTCAACTCAAACGATTGATGTTTTGTTGATTTTCTGGAGTGTCCAAAATCGTCCCTCGTGAAAATTCGTTTTATAACGATTTATAGTACTTTCAGTAAAACTGCGATAAAAAACGAACGATTCAATATTTTGCGAAGCGGCTTTCACCAAAAGTCATCAAACACTTGCCTCTATCATATATGTAAAAATGAGCCAAATCTTAGAATATTGATTGAGCACTTTCAGTCGTGGCTTACGTGGAATGGCTCATATATCTTTCATTGCTTCGTTACCAAATACACAGCCAGTTATAATATCCAATGTTAGATTTGACATCTCTTTCGATATGTCGAATATCAATGGATAAGCTTTATCAACTGTATTGATTTGCCATTTTGTCAAAAAACTTAATGTAATATCAATCATGAGTGATATCATTGAATTGATAGTTTGATGTTGAAAAATTGGATTAATTAATCGTCGATGTCGTGCATGATTTTCGTCTTCGACCAATACAATATTTTCATAGCCCAATACGGTTGAAGCAATGGCTCTTGAAAGTTCAGATTTATGATAGAATCGACTATTTATTTTTAAAACACTTTCTATCAGTGTTGGATCACTTGTATTCAAACAAGGAAATGGACCGAATGATGTATGATAGTAATCACCAAATTCAACAGTTGTCTCTTCAACATAACTGAATGGTTTATCGGCGAGACAGGCTCGACGTTGATGTAATATATCACCAACTATTGGTATATATCGTCCAGGAATGCCTTGATTCGAAAAGTATCGTTGAACGCTTCATAGATTAATGATCCAGAATTTGATCAAACGATAAATAATATATAGTAATAATGTATAAAAAATAATTGCCAACCACATTGTCGTTAGTCAAGCACACACCACAATGTTAAAAAGACGTTAATGTTTCACTTTACCATCAATGATAAAAATAAAGAATGCATCTATATATGTGATGTTGGAGAGTACATATCAATATTTAAGGAAGATATTTTTTTACTCGATTCTATGACGCTTTCAACACGAGTGTTACAGGACTCCAACACTTGATATGATAGTGTTACTTTAAGAGGCCTTTCCATCAAAGACTTTATTGTTGCAAAAAAATCAAAGTTGAGTTGTTGTCTTACGATGGTGTGGATGTGAGTTTGAGTGAAAAAGAAGAAGAAGAATACCGTGCCTTTCGGCTACCTTGTGGTATAGGGTGCTGCCGGGAAATTGTTTCGAAAGCCCGATATTTTTCCTACAATTAGTACAAGCTGCGACTCTGGACACAAGGCAGATCTGATTCAGAGTTCTTCCGCTTAATCTTTTAAGCTCACCGTACATTCTAACTGACCACATACTACTAGCTACAAAGAGCCTTTTTGTGTATGTCAACCACGTAGTCAGTAAGCTATCGGACGGGTGCTTCGAGACTAAGAGCCATTAGTAACTTGTCCAAGGAAATTCTATGTATGATGGTGTCAAGGTTCGAGGGTGTGGGTATAATTTCTTTCTGCATCTATACCCACACCCACATGTCTGAATCGTCTTAACGTACATTCGCCATACTTTCTTCGGATGTATTTAATTTAGTTTGAGTTGTATAGAGAGTTTTTGATAAACCGAAAGATAAAAGAAAAAATATGAAATTTTTCATTTATTTATTTAGAAGCGTTCGACACTGCTTGTGTGATCATCAGTTTAAAAAAAGAGATTTAACAATAGAAAATATTTGCGTAGATTAGAATGACGTTGAGAGTCCAGTGAATCATTATAACTCAATTTTACGCATACGCAAATATCACTGTATATTTTCTCATCGCAGCAACACGAAACGCAACGCTAAGTAAAAAAAAGAGGGAGAATATATGAGAAAATGAAATACATGCGATGACGAGCACATGGATGAAAAAGAACCGTCTATGTGATGAGAAACTCATGCTCCATTGATTCACGTAAACATACGTTTGTGGGAAAAAACCAAGTAATGTTTTCAGTGATAAATACAGAGTAAAATCGATTGCAAGCAAACAAGACAGAATCTGTACACTTCAGTATTACCTTGTACGTAAGTAAATTTAGTTGCCAATATTATTAGATTAGTAATAAAATGATAGTTAAAAGTGAAGAGTAGTCTAAAAGCAAGAAAAAACAATGGGACATAGACATGTGGCATGTTGGTGCCCATGAAGTAATTTTAAGAGAGCTCCCCTTGATGGCACTTAGAATGTGCAATCGATTGCCTTGATTGAAGTATCTCTTATGCATAAAACAGTCTTACTGGAAACAACGTTAAATAGAATAACTTTTTCTATGCGTACATTTCACTGAGAGTATCAATAGTCGAAGACACGATTTTCATTCTTAGAAAGGAGACATAACAGCGAATTCAAGAAATTATATTAGAATTTTTTCGATGATACAGACGTACCGAAAAAGAACCTATTTGAATGTCGATGTATTGTGTTAAAATCTAATATTTAAATATGAAAACAGAAAGCCCTTATTCACAGAATAGGAGAAGCGTTCTGATTTTTCACATGTAACACATAGCGAACGGTTTTCACAAAAGACAGTCTTTTCGATCTTGTGTATTAGCATCGATCAAAGAATGCAGCAATCGGATGAACGTCAACGATTGACATGCTTATCTTGCTGGAAAAAAGTTCTCACGAAAAAAGTATTCGGGTAGTTGAAATCAAGTCGATTTTGGTCTTGTTTCTGGGTGATATTCAGAGGAAAATTTTTGCGATTACAGTTGATTCAAATTTCAAAATTCTATGTGTAATGAAACTGAGACAGAGAGATATGATGTTTTATGTTGTTATTATTGAAATACGTATTTTGTTGTGATCAATGATGACAAACTGGAGGAGTAGCGTTACTTTTACCCTCGGCATAAATGTTCACTACACTACTCCATCACTCTATTTGTGTCTTCTTCACATAAAATACAAGCTTATGTACGACAAAGGGAACAAGGAAGGAGAGAAAAATCAAAAGAGAGGAAACAGTAAATAGATGACAGAGTGAGCAGGTAGCTATGCTATCGTTCATGAGATCAGAGTTTCTAACCGCATCGTGGCCAAATACTCTCACATCATTGAACCGATAGAACTTAAACATATTTAGTGCCCTTATTATTGGAACATTAGACATAATCAAAACTATAATCGAATATAACTTGGATTTTGTTTCACAAAAGTGATGGTGATAATCCTCATATAATTAACCTCAACACTATGTTGACTGATTTTATATACTGTTGTACTAGTTTGTAAACGATAAAATGAAGCAAAACGAAATAAAGACCTTTCCGACGTAAAAAAGAAAAGACGAAAAAAAATCGTTTGAAATCAGGTGTTTTTTCCGTCTTTTCTTACATGAGATATGTCGGTTTCAAGTCTATTCTATCTGTCAATCTATTTTAACATCGTATTGCCTATTAATTAATATCAATATTATGACAAAAACTGATCTCGGGTTCAGATTCCGCGCTCAAAATAATTTTTAGTCAAGATTTTCAACGGCTAATAAAAGCTATTGCTACAGGTCTAGCCCATACTGTTTTCTGATTGGTTTGGACGAACTCATTTAAGCGCATTTACTGTCGTATAACCCTTTCTTTAAAAAAGGGAATAAAAATAAAAAACAAAGAATCATTTTTTTATTGTATTTTCCAACTCATTAGCTTTTCATATCTATCTACTACGACACCATATTTGTGTATGTATATATATGCAGTATCTTTTTATTCAAGTCCGTCGATTTCAGTTGCAATAGTGATAGAATATTTATAAGGTATCTATTAAATGATTTATGAAATAAACCTATTTTATTTATTATTATTTGTGACAAGACGGTCAGATAGTAGTATCGTTGATGACATCCTACGACAAAACTAACAAATAATTATTGAATAATGTTTTTTGTGCAGTTTACTTTCGAATTTTGTTGATTCCGACACATCGAGCGAGCAAAACATACGTGCATGTTTTGGTCTTCTCATCCTTCTCCTCTTCCCACTTGTCTAGCTGCGCACACACATAATGCCTTACTTACAAAGTGCAAAAGAAATGCTTGATAACCAAATAATCAACAATATTTTTAAATCCTATTTAGGATTTTTCTTTTTTTCTGTTCTGTGGGTGGCGACAGTACATACATTTTACTTTTCGTTCTTGCCGAGTGAGCAAGCTATGGGCAAAATATTGAGTATTTCTTCTATCGATGTTGGCTCGATCTGTCTAGTTTTTGCCTCAAAAAGTCCTAATTTACGACTAGTCTAAGGTTTCGAACGTCCGTGAACCCGTCCCGGATTCGTCATTGACGGGCATCATCACACATGTATTTTCTATTTTTTTTCGAGAGAAAGATCCGTTCTGTACCTACCGTTTGGACGATTGGATCATATGATCGAAAACTCAACTTCTACATGTCGGGAAACATTTTTACACACTATTTAATCGAATTTTAGAGATATTTTTTTAAAACTGTCCTGTGGATAAAAGGGAATTTTTTACTCCAATACAAACTTATGCATACAAGTTCAAATAAGACTATTTTTTTAAATTTAAAAAGAAGTATTTTCGTTAGGTTGGTTTTAGAAAAAATAAAAGAATCCAAAGAAATGTCGTGTGCTAAATAAATTAAAGATTTCTCAAAATTAAAGAGAAAATAATTCTTATAAGTATCATGATTTTATTTCATTTTAAATTAAATTAATTCATTTTATAATTACAACTAGAATACATTTGTACAGTCTAATTTATTCTTAAATTAAACTAATTAAAATGCACATTTAAAATTTAATAAAATTGCTACTCAAAAACTCTTCGTATTATTTTGGGATTGATGTGGATCGTTTCTTCATTAACGTCCACAACCACAACCACAGCCTCGTCATAATAGCCTTGGCTTGGTGTGAGTGTAGGCGTGCGTATAGTTCTTTTTTTTACTCACATCTACACCCACATCCACACCCTAGGTTTGACGAACCCTTCTTAAGTCTTAAACCACTCTTGAAGCGAGACTGTGTGCATTCAGTAGTACTCAATGAACTGTGAATAATCTCGAAAGATTAGCCACTTCTTTTATCATGGTATAAAATCATAAGTGTTCTTTTGAATCTTCGATTTATTTATTACAAGCATCTCCAAAAAAAAAACAACTAGTGAAATTTCGACCAGAAATTTTGTCCCTAACTAGCTACGATCATTCTTAGAATGTATTAAGACTTTGAGCTAAAACAGATGTTCTCTTCCTATGGTAGTTGACTTTCGAAAAAAAATTCCCACATTCTATCAGAAATTTGAAAAAAAACAGGTTCTCCAGAAAACTAAGTATGATGAAGAAGAAACATCAATTTTCACCGAAACTTCTGCCTGATTTTAGCTTGATTGGTATCCCATTCTTATATTTAAAATAGTTCTTCTATTTTTCTCATATTCCTGGAAGGAATTCTCTATTTCAAGAATTGAAATTCTACGACCTCTATATATAAAAAAAGGCAATTCGATGCCAGAAATTTGAAGAAATGTTATACAGATGAAAGGTTCTAAACAGCATACAGCATTACGTCTAACGTCATTGTTTTACTCTTGCGTACATGATTACTTTCATTTCTTTCAGTGTAAAAAAAACTGTTCGTCACCATAGAAAAAAGCAGCACAATGCAACACACAGGAAATGAATAATTTCAATCAAACCGACCATTTTCACTGCCGGAAAACTCCAACAATGCTGAACTCATCAAAAATTGCCTATAGAAAGAACCAATTACCATGTGACCTAGAAACACCTGGCAACAAGAGTCATGCTTCGTCACGTTCAAGACATCGCTTCATCGTTCAGAATTTTGTTCTCATTTGGTTAGACTCAAACATCAATGAGTCCGATGACGATTATCGTAATACGATCACTCAACTCCGACACATCGTCAATACAATCGATATATTCATCGATGCTGACCAATGTATTGATTCTCTCACTGAAATGAAAGATGAAAAAGTCTTCATGATTGTGTCGGGTGCTCTCGGTCAACAGCTCATTCCCATCATCCATAACATATCTCAACTCTACTGTATTTATGTATTTTGCGGCGACGAGACTAAACATGAGGTGTTGACGGACGAGTGGACAAAAGTCAAAGGACTCTTCACTCAAATCGAACCCATTTGTAACTTACTCAAGCAAGACGCCAAACAATGTGACCACGACTTAGATCCCATCAGTATTCTCTCTCCAGGTGATTACTCAAAACAAAATTTAAATGAACTCCCACCATTGTTTATGTACTCACAAATACTCAAAGAGATCTTACTCGATATTGATTACGACGAACATGCAAAGGAAGACTTTGCTCGACTGTTGCGCGAGCAGTATCATAATAATGCGTCTCAGTTGAGAATCATCGATGAATTCGAGCGAGATTATAATCCTCATTTAGCCATTTTCTGGTACAGTACAGAGGTTTTTATCTATTCAATGCTCAATCGAGCTTTGAGAACTATGGAGACTAATATTGTGATCAAGATGGGCTTCTTCCTACGTGATCTTCATCGACAGATTGAACAGCTACACGCCCAGCAATCGAACACTCGAGTCCCACTGACTGTCTATCGAGGCCAAAGGATGCACAATAGTGAGTTCGAGAAGCTGCTCAACAGCAAAGGTGGCCTACTCTCATTCAATAACTTTTTATCGACCAGTACCGATCCAGAAGTGTCATTCATGTTCTCTGAAGTGGCACCGATCGATCCCGATATGACCGCGCTTCGATTTGAAATCAAAATCGATCCTGCTCTCACATCCATTCCGTTTGCCTCTTTGCATAATCTAAGTAACTTCGCCGAAGAAAACGAAATTCTATTCTCGATGCACACGGTATTTCGAATCGTTCATGTTGCACCAATTGAAAATCGTCTCTGGCGGGTAGAACTTGTATTGGCCACTGTGGACGACGATCAAGATCTGAAACGACTGACGGAATACATACGAAAAGAAACGCACGGAGGAACAGGGTGGCATCAACTGGGTAAATTGTTGATGAAAATGGGAAATTTCGAAAAGGCCGAAGAAGTGTATCAGATACTACTGGAAGACACATCAATCGACGATGAAGAAGAACTTCTTTCCCTATATTGTGGTCTTGGAAGGTTCAAAAGTGGCAAAGGAGAGTATAAACAAGCACTCGAGTTCTATCAAAAGACACTTGAAATCCAACGAAAATCACTCTCTCTAAATCATCCCAGTTTGGCTACTACCTACAACAACATCGCTTTAGTGCATGACGACCTGGGAGAGCACTCAAACGCATTGGAGTTCTATCAAAAGGCTCTTGAAATCCAACAGAAATCTCTTCCTCCAAATCATTCTAGCTTGGCTACTACCTATGGTAATATCGGTTTGGTGCATTTAAACATGGGAGAGTACATGAAAGCACTCAAGTTCTATAAAAGATCACTTGAAATCCAACAACAGTTTCTTCCTCCAAATCATCCAGATTTGGCTAAAAACTACAGCTGCATCGGTGGGGTACATCATAATATGGGAGAGTATTCTAAAGCACTCGAGTTCTATCAAAAGACACTCGAAATCAACCAAAAATCTCTCCCTCCAAATCATCCGGATTTGGGTGCTACCTACAACAACATCGGTGGGGTGCATTTAAGCATCGGGCAGCATTCAAAAGCACTCGAGTTCTATGAAAAGACACTTGACATCATTCAAAACTCTCTACCTCCAAATCATCCCAGTTTGGCTATTGTCTACGAAAACATTGGTGGCGTGCATTCAAATATCGGTGACCATTCCAAAGCGCTCGACTTCTATGAAAATACACTTGAAATCCGACAGAAGTCGCTTCCTTCCAATCATCCCAGTTTGGCTGCTACCTACAACAACATCGGTTTGTTGCATTACAAGTTGGGAGAGTACTCGAAAGCACTGGAGTTCTATCAAAAGACACTGGTAATGTGGCAAAAATCTCTCCCTCCCAATCATCCCAGCTTGGCTATTACCGACAACAATATCGGTCAGATCCATTACAAAATGGGAGAGCACTCGAAAGCACTAGAGTTCTATCAAAAATCACTCGAAATCCGACAAAAGTCTCTCCCTCCAAATCATCCAGATTTGGCTATTACCTACAGCTCCATCGGCACGGTGCATTTAAAGATGAGAAAGTACCAGAAAGCACTCGACTTCTATCAAAAGACACTTGAAATTCGACAAAAATCTCTTCCTCCATATCATCCGAGTTTTGCTATTACTTACAACAACATTGGTCAAGTGCATGACAACATGGGGAAGTACTCCAAAGCACTCGAGTTCTATCAGAAGACACTTGAAATCCAACAACAGTTTCTCCCTCCAAATCATCCAGATTTGGCTACTACTTATAACAACATCGCTTTGGTGCATGACAACATAGGAGAGTACTCAAAAGCACTTGATTTCAATGAAAAAATACTTGAAATCCGACAAATAACTCTTCCTTCAAATCATCCGGATTTGGCTGCTACCTACAACAATATCGGTCAGATCCATTACAAAATGGGAGAGTACTCGAAAACACTCGAGTTCTATCAAAAGACATTTGAAATCCAACAAAAATCTCTCCCTCCAAATCATCCGGATTTGGCTGTTACCTACAACAACATGGGTCAGGTGCATGACAGCATGGGAGATTACTCGAAAGCACTCGATTTCTATCAAAAGGCACTGAAAATCGACGAAAAATCGCTCCCTTCGAATCATCTCAGTTTGGCTACTACGTACAACAATATCGGTTTGGTACATTACAACATGGGAGAATATTCGAAAGCACTCGAGTTCTATCAAAAGACACTTGAAATCCGACAAAAATCTCTCCCACCAAATCATCCAGGTTTAGCCAGCACTTACAATTCCATCGGTGTGGTGCATTTGAACAGAGGAGAGTATTCGAAGGCACTCGAGTTCTATGAAAAGACATTTGAAATCATCCAAAAATCTCTCCCCCGAAATCATCCAAGTTTCTCTGCTACCTACAACAACATCGGTTTGGTGCATTACAACATGGGAGATTACTCGAAAGCACTCGATTTCTATCAAAAGACACTGAAAATCGACGAAAAATCGCTTCCTTCGAATCATCTCAGTTTGGCTACTACGTATAAGAACATCGGTTTGGTGCATGATAACATGAGGCAGTACTCGAAAGCATTTGAGTTTCAGCAAAAGGCCCTTGATATCCGACAAAACTCGCTCCCTTCAGATCATCCAGATTTGGCTCAAAGCTACAACAACATCGGTCAGATCCATGACCACATGGGAGAGTATTCGAAAGCAATCTCATTTTACGAACGCGCTGTGGAAATTGGACAACGTTCGCTGCCAGAAAATCATCCTCATCTCCAATTGTACCGAAAACACCTCGCTGAAGCACAGAAAAATTGGAATGCGTTTTAGTTTTGATGAATAAAATGCTATATCGCTGAGGAAATGAATGTTCTGCTATGCGTTCAAGAAGGTCTCTCCTTCGTTTACCCAACAGTTTAGCGTCTTTCTGCACTAGGTTACGGCTACTCAGATACTCTCACATGACTGTTAACATGGAACAGTGGTTTGATTCAACGACGGCTAACAACAGCGTAATGGAAGGCTTATATAAAAATTTTCTTTGAGGGATGATCGATGAAGAAGAGATAGGTGTGTCTAACATTTTGCATGATGTCATTTATTTGTGAAAAGTGACATACCATTTCTGTTCCCATGTAACAAGAAGTCACTGGAATCATAGTCATGTGTTTGTCTATTGAATTTTTAGCTAATGTTACATTCGTAACAGAAATAGTCGAATATATACAGTAGAGAACTGGGAAGCTCCTATCGCTCTCGACTTCGGCTCCGTCTCAAAATTTCTGCGTCCGGTGCAGGCTCCGGCTCTAAAGTGTTCCTCTCATTATTTTTCTTTTGATGAGTTGTCTACTCTTTGATGTAACAATAAATTCAAAACAATAATGGGTAAATCCATGGAGACCCAACCACCGTTTTGGAAAAGTTTCTTTTTTTCAGTTTTTTTCTCCATCAAATGGCTGATCCACTTCAGAAAACATTATTGATCAAAAAAAAATTAGCTTTCATTATCAAAATTCTGGACTTCCAGGTCAGTTTCTCGGTACATGTCGAGATACATCGTAAAAGCCAGGTAGCTCAGCTAAAGCGCTCTACGGATGATGCAAAATACCGTTCCATGGTCAAATTTTTATGCTGAATCTTATGGAAGGGTCTAAAAGCATTTTTGAAATGAAAAAAAATCATTCATAAGGAGAGTCTGGAATTCTAGGGCATTTTTGTGGAAAAGTAGATATATAGACTGTATTTCATCAGCGAAAGTAACCACCAATCGCTAATATCTTAAAATATCTTATTGATGCGCAATGTCTCCACTCTCTTGCATCACGCACTAAAGCAATTCTAGCAAATACCTTTTTGCGCAGGTGTCCTCCGCTGATAGCTGATCTGGATAGTTTTGATCGCAGTCTTGGGTTGTTTCTAATTAGATAAACCATACCATTACGTGATTAGCCCTTTTATCTTGGCATTTGTTACGATTGTCAGGCAATAACTTTGAATGAAAACGTCGATACTTTGTTCAATCAAACGGAACAAGAAGTAAGGGTGATAAAACTAAAGATTGTCACACAAGGACATCTAAGTATGGAGACTCATGCACGAAAAGTTTAGATTGAAACGAATACGAATGCCGGATGGGTCACAGGATATCGTATAGAATAGATCGTTCACCAGAATTATTTCTCTATTATCTTTTGTACAAACTCAATGCCGAGACCAAAATATTGCCAACATCCATCGAGACACGCAACGTCTACATCAAGAGCAAAAGGAGTTAGAGCAGTCTCATTGAAATTATCCATGTTTTTAATCAGTCGATATGATATCACGGACACTCGTGTTCATTGGCTCTGTCATAGATGTCATACATTGGAATCAAATGAAATGAAAATTCATCAACCAATGCAAATCAACAACAATCGAAGCCTCACTGACGATGAATATGCGGTAGAAGATATTTCTTCTGGTGAAGATGATGATGAAGAAGATGAGGATAATGTTTACATGAATGACAACATGAAAGTTGAGACAAAAGACAACGATGAAGAAACTGATGCTGAATCAACGGATGAAGAATCAGATGATGGTTCTTATAATCTTGAATATCACCAAAATGAAGCAATAGAAAAATTATCCACTGTCTTCCGATTATTGAATATAAATCCAATTCACAACAAGTAAATCGCTCACTAAGTTCTCGGCTTTCTGTAAATGTTCTTATTCTTAGGGTGGCTGTTCGTCCCATTCGTGCTAAAATCGATGAAGTATACAGATATCTTCATGGATTATGCGATGTGTTAGAAGGAAAACCTCAAGATCAACGCAATGCAAATCCACATAATCTGTTGATTAGTGAACCAAACGAGCCTTTGGATGGCCTGAAAAGGTTTCTTCGATGAAAGCGATGATAAAGAACAAGTCCGTCTGATGACAATTGCACCTCAACAATGGGGCCGAAAACAAGTCGAAAAGTAGTAAGTTGTTTATCCTTAGTATTTTGTGAAACACGATCTGAAAGGAGTGTTGAAGTGTTTAGGGGTAGAAATTTGCCCCCCCCCCCCCCCCCCCCCGCCCGCCCAGGACCGCCAACACCAACGCAACACACCGACGACGGCANACAGGTAATTCCCCCATCATAAATCGTGACAGAGAAGCCAGGTACCCATCACAGACCGTTACAGACAGGTAATTCCCTCATCATAAATCGTGACAGAGAAGCCAGGTACCCATCACAGACCGTGACAGAGAAACTGTAGTTGTAAAGCATCAGATTAACGGTTAGCTACAAATGTATCGCAACGTAATGGAAGAAAAGGATTTGCATTTAATTAGTAATAATAGAGCCATCGTTTTTCACATTTTTAATCCCGCAAGGGATTGCGCTAACAGCTTTTCCATCAGTAATCATCATTTTATTTGATTATCTTTCACTTGGCATTTTTCTATTGTTAGGTTTAATTCAGGACAAAACCAGGCTCGCCGATCACTCGTTCTGAGAAAAAACGAGGGGGTCTTAGCTTATCCACAGTGTTTACAAGGAAATTTGCCTTTATCCGATGCAACATTTGACGCTGTGGTTAAATTTTACTGCGAAGATGGTATAAGTCGAGTGTCATCTAATGCCAAAGACACGATCCTCATCAATAAACAACCGGTACAGGTTCGATTTATGGAAATGACAGTCTTAGATGCTTATCGAATATTCAACGGACGATATCCTGAAGCTGTAGCACGATCGACTTTTAACTCACTTCGACCTCGAGAAGTCAAAATAGCCTCACCACATGAAACATGTATGTACCCCAGTGAAAAAAAGTCAGATTATACGTGATTTTGTGAGATTATCATCGGATTTTTCTGCAACAAAATCCAAATTATAATTGATTGAAATTTTCCAAATCACAAATAATCTAATTTTTAATCAAAAATAATTCTTCGAAATCAAGAATACTTTAGATTTTAATCAAATTACATTGGATTTTAATCAAAATTTTAATTGATTTTGAGGATTATTTCGGATTAAAAAAAACTTTTCGAAATCAATTAAAATTTTGATTAAAATCCAATGTAATTTGATTAAAATCTAAAGTATTCTTGATTTCGAAGAATTATTTTTGATTAAAAATCAGATTATTTGTGATTTGGAAAATTTCAATCAATTATAATTTGGATTTTGTTGCAGAAAAATCCGATGATAATCTCACAAAATCACGTATAATCTGACTTTTTTTCACTGGGCGTGCACTACCCATGAAAACATGGATCTTCTATTAAAGGTTTGTGCCTATTGTAATGATATTGATTCACTTCTAATGTCCGACTCATAATAGGCTTGGAACAGCTATTATCAAAAGTATATTAAAAATACTTCTACTGGAAACGATGGCAAGTTCAATCTAAAGGATCTCATCTCTCGAATGATTTGCACGACTGAAACAGAAGATTGCTTTAATGAAACATGTGAGAACTGCCCAGAAGAAGCAATTATCGACATTCTCATCGGTAACAGTATCATTGGCATCGACGATGAATGTTCGTGGACGATGTGGAAGAAAATGAAAAACAAATTCGACCTCCAACACATAATCGGTTCAGTTGATTCTCTTCTAACTACGATCGAAGAAAGTTGGCCAGCATTTCTTATCCACACCTATTATAACAGACAGCAACGTGATTATATCAAGGAATTGCGCAGCCAGTCAACGAACAAAACATTTATCGTCGCTCATACCGACTTCTCGATGAACTACACATTCATCCGCCAGCGTGAGGTGCAACAGGGCTTCTTCAGCCATCATCAAGTCACATTTTTCACTATTCATCTGACTATTGGACAAGAGCAGCGCAACTTAGCGATAATTAGTGATCACCTGGAACACACAACAGCGTTTGTCTATTGTGCACAGAAAATTCTCACTCAGTTCATAAAAAAGAATTATCCTTTGGTCAAAAAAGTCAATTACGTTGGGTAAGTCTCATCTATATCACACAGAAACTTACATGACTGTTTATTATGTATATGCTGACTTTCTTAATTCTCTTAGCGATGGCGCAACTGCTCATTTTAAGAATAATGCGAGCATTCTAAATCATGTTCATCACAGGAATGACTTTGCTTTGGATGCTTGTTGGGCATTTACAGTAACCGGACACGGTAAAGCAGCAGGCGATGGCATCGGTGCAATGTTGAAGTCCACTGCAAGACGTGCCACACTTTCCAAGAATATTCTTTTGTCCACTGCGAAGGATTTCTATGAATTTTCTCTCAAGCATCAGTTGCAAACCGCCAGCAATTCAAATAAACAAAATCCTGGTATACATGTTTTCTTCTTAGATTCTGCAGAAGTCGAACAGGTCAAAGAGAGAGTTATTAAAGTCAGAAGTGAACAACTTCGCTCTTCAGGTAAGTCAAACTATTTTCTATCAAATAGTTACACCTTCCAGTTAGGCATGATCAATGGTATCCGAAATATGCATGAATTCCAACCTATCAACAACAACACAGTTCAATGTCGACCGACCTCTCGATCAACACAAGTAACCACATTTTCGTTTAAATGAAGTTCTTTTTGATGTACATTGTTTTTCGGAGTTTTTTCGGAAAACACTGGCTGACAGTTTTCAGCAATCTCAGTTGTCAGAAGATTTTGTAATCAAAGTGAAAATATATTTTAAGATATTAGCGATTGGTGGTTACTTTCGCTGATGAAATACAGTCTATATATCTACTTTTCCACAAAAATGCCCTAGAATTCCAGACTCTCCTTATGAATGATTTTTTTTTTCATTTCAAAAATGCTTTTAGACCCTTCCGTAAGATTCAGCATAAAAAGTTGACCAAAGAACGGTATTTTGCATTACCCGTAGAGCGCTTTAGCTGAGCTACCTGGCCTTTACGATGTATCTCGACATGTACCGAGAAATTGACCTGCAAGTCCAGAATTTTGATAATGAAAGCTAATTTTTTTTTGATCAATAATGTTTTCTGAAGTGGATCAGCCGTTTGATGGAGAAAAAAACTGAAAAAAGAAACTTTTCCAAAACGGTGGTTGGATCTCCATGGATTTACCCATATATTTGTTGCTTATTGTGAAGAATAATTTGTTTATAATTATTCATAAATATTTCATCCGATGTTGAATAAATGACTTTAATTTTAAATAGAAGGCATGAAGAATTGAGCAGTTGTTGAAAAAGATGATTAAAATTTGAGAATGCTTGATATACAATAGTGGACAAAATTGTTTGGACGATTTTGTTTTGAGTAAAACTTTCTCACAAAGTTGACTTTTGAGATGCGGTTTGCTCCAAAAGAATAGTCATTGTTTATACTATGTCCACAGAAAGTTTCACCTTTAAATGTTGAGTTGTAGTAAAACTGGAGATATAACGATCAGCAGTAGTCAATTTCCGTTGGACAAAATTTATTGGGCGATTGTTTGAATTGAGTTATTCTTTTTTCACAATTGTTAAAAAGAACTAAAANAAAGAGTGATCCAAAAATTTCGACTCCTCCTCTGTATAAATCAATTTTATTTATACACAATACATACGTAGATAGTAGTCCGAATTCCATTAAGAACATGAAAAGTTATGGTTTTCTTATTAAATATGACTAAGCATTTCACATCTTACATTTTTCTGCAGAAACAAAAGTATTCTTGTCATGTCTGAACGATTAAAGTTAAGCAAGAATATGAATATGAAAAAAAAGCATCTGATCCTGATTTCAATAAAAAGGTGAAAAAAACTAGGCAAGTTAATCAAAATCTTACATACATTGCACGAGAAAGTATGCTTAACATTCAATATCGTTAATTGATCTACTGACAGCTGATGTTTCAACATGTAGTAGCACATATTAAAGCTGAAAATAAACCTTTCCGAGTTGCATGAACAGACGGGATAAAAGACCAGCTAAAGTTATTATAAGTTTAACTTACTCTCTCTGTCTAATGCCGGATACATTAAATTTTTATTAATCTTTCTAACTTCGAACTATTATTTTTTCAAACTCTAGGTTGGGTGTGGGTGCGTGGGTGCTGGAGAAGGATTTACAACCATACCACACCCCCACACCCTCATGCAATACCACTGGAGTTCCGTCATCAAACGGCAATTATAAAAAAAACTGACTCAATAGTGAGTTCAGCTTAATATTATGCAAAACTTAAACATCAGCTCCCTATTATCAATAAAAAAGTTTCGACTCAGGGCGAGAGAAATTGAACTATTCAAAGTTTCGCTTGGTTCCAGTTTTTTTGAAACTATTGAACTCTACCAATCACTTATACTTATTATATAAAAGCATCCGATATGAAAATCATTATTCATAGGAATAAATAGATTATGCATAAAAGTTGAGATTGTCATATGATTCGTTAGGAAAAGGGAACGCATTTTTATGAGTGGTTTTTTTGTTCGATCTCAGGTTGACACTATGTGTTAAGATGTCATAAGTCCTGCTCTCTTTAGCATAATTTAGTATATCAACTATTTTAAGTTTGTGAAAAATTTATTTTATGAGTCCAAGCTTTTCTTACATATTGAAACGTATATTTTCGTGATTTTTTTTTCTCTTCAACTCTATTTTATTCATCTCTGTATTATCTACGTATTATTTTAAATCAAGATAAATACGTATCTCTTGAGAATTGAAACTTTTCTCTAAATCTGGCTATCCCATTACTGATACAATTAGTATTGGACGACTCAGAACTTGAAAAATAGAAAGTATTGAAGAGTGTTTCAAAAGTTTCGACCTGTCTCAGTGAATTGATGACATCAGTGACAAACCTATGTATAGTTAATTGATCGGAATCGATATTTTTGTAGAGGAAAATTAGAGCTATCATATAAAAAAAAGACATTTCGAAATACATGAATGTAGTGTTATGTTACGATTATTTTACTAACGTTGGGTGAATATTTTCATCTGACATTTTTTGAGAAAAACTTTTAAAAAGTTTTATTTCATAATAGTTTTTGTAACACTATTCATATTGTTAATGGCTCTCATATTGTGACAGTCTTATTTCATAAAGTTTACTGTTTCCAGTTTGTAGCTTCTCAAAAGAGATCGATACTTTTTCGAATAATATACAAGAACTTAATGATTAAGTAGTTAATAATTTATCAAGCTAAGTATTTAAAGTCTAGTACTATTAAAAAATTATCAGAGATATTTAAAAGACTTAACAGCTACTTTGAAAAGCAAATAATACGGCTAGTGATGACTTGAATAGCTGATATATTTCTAACAAAATTTTCTATTGTACTTCTTCGTGTAACTAGTTATTGAACGTCTACCATTATTTAAACATTAGAATAACTATTTAAGCATTTTGCATACATACTTACTAAATGATTAAAATATTAATGTAGTTATTTGGAAGATTCGGTAATCATTGAAGAAAACGAAAAATAAATAATTTAAATAATTAAAATTGTCACACTTAAAACTTTCAGAAGCATTGATTTTCCTTTTTTCGTCATATCTGAACAGAACTGAACGAGTTATACCAAAAAAACAGAGTGTCCTGCACATTTAAAAGCGATATTATAATATGCAGACGTTTGCGTCCATTATTTTTACATTGCAGAAAAGTTTTATGTTAGCTGTTTTCAGAAAATTGTTTTTCAATATGTATGATATTGTGTTTTCTCATGTGATCCGACAAGCAATATTCAACCATGATACAAAAAGAAAGAAAACAATACTTTTGAAATTTTAAAGTGTGATCACATGACATCGACTGCAGATCTCTTAAAAGTATGATTATCTTAATCGATGCATACTATTGGGGACCGATAAGATGAAATTTTTAGTTTGACTACGGGAACATACAGTATATATCCTTTGACTGTGAGTGATGCTCAAAAAAAACTCTTATTGATAAAGGATTGCAGAAGATTCAACAGTTACTCATAAAACAATTTTTTTTGCCTCTGCTCGAAACAAATCAGGAAGAGTAAGTGAGTAGCTGAATGTTTATTAAAGAGATGAGAACTATTAATAAATACAGATGGAAATCTCTAAATACTTGGTGAGGTTAATTGATAGTAACATGGAATATTTTGCAAATATCTTTTCCATTATAAGTCAGACAATGAAAGATGTATAAGTTGTATAGATATTAAATAGCTATGAATAACTATTAAATAGTCCTGGAAATGTGTAAGTGGTCGTTAAAATGACGAAGATATACGATTAAAGATAAAGACAATCATAAATAATTCAATATGTATTATAATGAGCTATACCTATAGAATGCACTCTTAAGCATGTCTGTTAGTTCTCTCTACCAATGTTCTTTACAGTTATATAAAAAGAAGCACCAGTGTGCATCGCAAAACCGAATACTTTTAAGCAAACAGGAAAATGTCAAACAAAAAACTATTGATATAATGGAAGAAATTTAAGGTTCAGTGAAGATTAGTAAAATAATCATAACATAAGACTACATTCATGCATTTCGAAGTGCCGTTTTTTTAAGAACTGCATATATGTTTGTCATACATATCCTTAATTCTCTAAGAGGAGTCGAAACTTTTCAATTACCCTGTATTTTTCAACGATCAGCGTCGAATCCAACGTTTGATATAAGTTCACAGACAACAACGTAACGAATGTCATCAAAACAAATGAAAAGCATCCTGAAATTGTTGTTTTTGCAATCCTCGTTATAAGACTCGTATAAAAATGCTGAAACTGATAATAAAAACTATGACTAAAATCTCCATGTTTTTCAATCGATAGATAGCATACTATTACCATTAGACTTCTCAACATTTTTAAGTAGCGAGGTGATGTTCTAAAAGGGAGTTCTATTTCAAGTACTTCGTCTATTTTTTTATTGTAGGCATCATTAAGAAAAAATAAAAAATGATCGTTTCTTTTATATTAAATTCCTTTATCGATTGATAGCTTTACAAAGTTTATTTACAGTAAAACTTACTACTTAATACAATTCTTATTTATATCAAAAATAGTTAGGACCATTCGATTTACACCAATTCTCATTCATATCTCGTTTTATGTCCAATAAAGTTATAATCAAGACGCTATTGTTCGATTCAAATTGGTTCAATACACATAATATTACTTCCCAAGGGAAGATCGAATTTTCAACGATAATTGAAAATAAGATATGTCGAGATATATCATTATGAGTTTTTTGCTCAAGTATGTGAACACTATTCTAAATAACGCTGTCCTTCATTTCTTCAAACGAAGCTTCGTTTGCTTACAAATAGCTTGTCCAAAAACGCAAATTTTTGAGTTTTTTTTCAAAATTTCATCTATTCAAAACAGTCAAGAAAAAGAGACAGTGTAACTATTGTTTCTTCACAAGTGAAAGATGAAGATAAATGCTTTCTTCATTATTCAGATCCGTAAAGTTGACTGTGGCTCGCTGATACCGGGTGTGAGCATACACTATTTAAGGCATGAATATGACTAATAATTTTAATTAGTCTCAACCCATGCAAAATAATTAGGGTAATAATGAGATTTCCATCGATTAAAAAATGATTATAATAAAAAATAGCCGAAAAAAAAACATTTCATTGATTTTTCTTCGTGCTAAATAAGAAAATCTTTAGCCGATTTACTTCGGATTACATCCATTATAATCAATTTTTTTCATCAAGTTTTTTATCGCTTATAGTCGAAATCAATCAGGATAACCAATTAGTTTTGATTTTTTCCGTTCGTTTTGACTATAACCGGTTACAAGAGGGTTAAGGATTGGTTACAAGTATATGTTATGAATCGATTTTAACCGGATCTTTATCCTAATATTTTTTACGTGCAAAGTCTTGAGTAATACTGGCAATTGTATTGGTTAATGACTATAATCAAACTGTTTCTTATCAAGGTCCAAGATTATAAGTATGACTGAAAGTTATATTTTTTATTCAAAACTACGTATGCTTGATAAATAAATGTTGAATAAAAATGATTGTAATCTCTACGACTAGTTCGTCGCCGTTAATATAGAGAAAACTCGAAATGTTGTACACTAACGAATCCATTGTTTCGTTCACAGGTAACGAACAACTACGAGAAAATGTGACTTGCTCGATGAATTCATAAAAAAGAGTCTCAGAGAATTATCTATAAATACTAAGGTTTTCAAGTCAAGAACAATCAACATGCAAATAAATATCATGTATCAATTGTACATGATACATGATTATTCTTGATTCATTTTGTTTTGGATTTTTTGATAACACAGTAACAGACAAAAATCATCAAAACAAATTAAAGCTTTTTATTCATCGGGTTTAATATGACTTTATTTAGTGAACTCTAGTGTAAATATATTAGTTAACCTCGTTTTTTAATACTCCTAAATGTAAAATGTTGATCATCTTGTTCATAAAAATGCTTTCGAAATTCATTTTCCAATGTCAATGAAGAAGTGAATATTAGTTTGAATTATTGAAAATGAGTACTCATCCCATTTCAAAAAACTCAGCTCATGTTACGGCTAATAAGTAAATACAAACTTGTTGAGAATTGAACTATGCATTTTTCATAAACAAAAAAAATTATTCTTTTTCCGCAATTTTCAAATTACACCTAAAATCGACAGATCACAACGTTTTATTATGGAGTCATCAAACGGCAAATGAAAAGCATCCTGAAATCCTTATTTTTGACCTTCTCCTTATAAAATTCTTATTAAAATACTGGAACTGATAATAAAAACTATAACTAAAATCTCTGTTTTCCAATCGATAGGTAACATACTATTAGCATTGGACTTGTCAACATTTTCAAGAATGTTAACTTCTACAACAACCTCCTATACGTTCCTCAAATTTAGAATCAAGATCCGGATAGAATCTTCTCAGTATTTCAGAAATGCTTCTACTAGACAAAAAAAACTCTTTCCAGGAATCTCAAAGGATTCTCATTATAATCGTTACCAATTTCTTTTTTTTGTTGCATATGAAACTAGGAGAACCTTTCGCTTGTTTAGAGCATGTTAGAGAAAGACATTCACGAAAGTTTTATCAAGTTTTCTTCGAAGAAGAATTTGTTATTCATAGATAACGCCGAAAATGATTCTTTTTCTCGTTCATTGTAGTAATTCCCAATATTCCAGTCAATGTCCGTTGGGCACAGAATGGTGTGACTGTTGCTGGAGGTCATGGAGAAGGCAATGCCACCAATCAACTCTACTCGCCTCAAGGTCTGTTCGTTGATGATGATCAAACGATTGTCATCGCTGACTTCTCGAATCATCGTATCATCCAATGGAAGATTGGTGATACGAATGGACAAGTGGTAGCTGGTGGCAATGGCCAAGGAGATCGATTGGATCAATTCGATCGACCAACCGATGTGCTGATAGATAAAGAGACAGAGAGTCTCATTATTTGTGATCGATGGAATCGACGAGTTGTACGATGGTCTCGTCGTAGTGGCACAACTCAAGGAGAAATCCTCATCGATAACATCGATTGTTGGGGATTGGCCATGGATAATCAGAGATATCTCTACATCTCTGACTGCAAAAGACATGAAGTAAGACGATATCAAATAGGAGACAAGAATGGAACTCTTGTGGCTGGCGGCAATGGCAAAGGTACTCGTCTCAATGAACTCAGCGCTCCGACCTACATCTTTGTCGATCAACAACAGACTGTTTACGTGTCAGACAAAGAGAAGAATCGTGTGATGAAATGGGATAAAGACGCAAAAGAAGGCATTGTCATCGCTGGAGGTGAAGACGAAGGAAATGCTTTGATACAATTGTCGCATCCTGCAGGACTGTTCGTCGATACGTTGGGTACCGTCTATGTGGCAGACTCGTGGAATCATCGAGTGATGCGTTGGCTTAAAGGAGCAAAACAAGGCACTGTCATTGTGGGTAGAAATGGTCAAGGAGCAGAAGCAAATCAGTTCAACATTCCCGTTGGTTTGTTCTTCGATCGGCAAGGCGATCTCTACGTCGTCGATTTTGGGAATACTCGTGTTCAACGTTTTTCTATCGAATGAACTCATTACGATGGATTAATTTTTTTTCTTTTCTTTCCTTTCCAATAAATTCATGTGGCATTGATGAAATGAGTGCTTATTCTATTCGCAGGCGCGAAGAGACGCACATCATTCACATGCACCCATCCGATGTCATGTGTCAGTGAATGTGGAGGGCCAGGCCATGTGCCACGGACACCAGAGCAGTTCTTGACCGAGCTTTTAAGGACTACTCGGAAGTCCTTCATATAAGTGGAGCCTAATCTCAATGGACATAACTCGTCCTACCCTCATGTTTAGAAAAACAAACATCACTCACTATGTGCGTTGTTGAAGGATGGATGATACAACGCGATGCGATGATACCGACGACTAAAAGGAAAAGAAAAAAAAATTTTAAGTAATGTTATATAATGAAAGAGAATGATATAAGTTACCCCTCGTCATCTTTTTATTTATTGTTTATCCCCCTAAAATTAAAAAAAAACATTAATAAAAAGATCACAGGAGGATTTATCACTCTTCATATGATCCAAAAGAAAAGGAAAAAAATTAAAAACTGATACCTACATTTTTTTTTCGTATTGTTTGGTATTGAGCTGTTTAATTTTGGATCGTTCAAACCACTCTTAAATATAAAAAGAAATGATTAGACTATTATTTGATTCAATAAATTGAATAATTTTACATAGAAAATCATTCATATTTATATCCCAAAAAAGTCTTTTTTTTTCTTGGAAGAGAAAATTTTCTTTCATTTTTTTTGTCGGAGAATGATTACAAGACGATATTAATTAAGCTATGATCAGGGCATACACATACATTGAGATAAATCCAATTACAATATCTCAATGTATATATGTGATATATAGATTAATTAATGGAGAAAATGGTTTTTGAGCACTACAAAAACACAATTGAGCACCCAATGAAAAGAATAATATAAAAGTTATCAACCTATTTTTGAAATTGAACAAGTCAACGTGAAGATGTCATTTAAGAATAGCTTTATCAAAATTTATAGACTTTTTTCTTTTTTATCGTTTCTTTTTTCAGAAACGAGTAAAGGAAAAGCGAATAATACAAATAGCAATACAATTTTATTTATTATAATTTTTATTTTTTGTTTTTTCAGGATACCCCAATAATAAAATAAAAAGAACGAAGAATGAAAGCAATGAAGAAAAAGAATAGATAGGAATAGAAACTTTAATAGCGCGAGGCCTTTCGAATTCTATCTTTGTCAAGCGGCTAACTATGATAAAAAAATAAATAAAAATTTGAACTGTATTGCTATTTATATTATTTACTTTTACTTTGTTTCTTAATGAAAAAAAAACTAATAAATTCTGAAATAGCTATTCTCAAATTAGACCTTTATGTTGACGTGTTCATTTAAAGAATAACAGTCTCAATTAACTATTACAACGTGTTCGGAATTTGTAGGTAAACGACGAAGAAAATGTAGATCAAAAAAAGATCGATCTACTTTACTATTATGAATTGTGTGCTCTTCATTATTTTCATATTTATTTATTTGTTTGTTCTTATATTTATTATCTGTCTGCTGTTGCTGCTGTTCTTGTAAAGTTACCACTATTGCTCTGATTTCATCTAGATGTAACTTTGGTGCTCAAATATCTTATATTTTAGTGCTCATTTTACATATATTAAAATTGATGCTCAAATGTCTTTTTTGTGGTGCTCAAAACACACCTCGTCCTTAATTAATGATAACATGCATGATGAATTATGGACAAGACAAAACAATTGCCTCCCGTCCAAATTGTTTTTTTTCTTTTTCTTTCACCTTTCATTCCCTCGACTGTAGAGAGGGTCATATGAAATAAAATGCGTTTATGTGTTTGTTTGTTTGTATGTTTGTGGCAGGTCAAAAAGAACATATATGAGAGGTTAGCTTATTTTTAGATTTTTCGATCTTTCTGTGAAACTTTACTGTAATTTATCGGGGTCGGGGAATCCGAATCTGAAGTCAGATTTTCAAAAATTTTTGGTTTTGTTTTTCGGTAAAGGAAATCTTGTTTTGAGAAAATCTTGATATTGTATAAAGATTGACGAAAGTAGATCGGGGTCGGGGAATCCGAATTTGAAATCAGCTTTCTTGGGAATTTTGAGTTGGATTTTTTATCAATGAAAGAGCTTTTATGGAAAGTAATGACTTTCCCGTAACTAAAGGCTGAATCTTATGCGAAAAATTGAATACATCGGTAGAGCAAGAATGTATGGATATGTGAGTAGGAGTGGCACGTTCATTTTCTTTTTACTTTTAGAAAGGAAAGATGAAAGTCAGTTTGCCTCCCTTTCCCAAAAATGAGTCTATGGTCCTTTTGATTTCAAGCTGAATTTTGCAATAAAGATCTGCGAAGACCCGCCAAGCCTCACCAATACGAGAAGACTGACAGCCCATAAAAAAGAGGATATATAGAGTATAAATGATGATTTAACTGTAAACACCCTCACCCGCCTCTCAAGACGTCATTTTTAAGGTATATAATGCCATATAAAGTCTAAAGACCCGCCAAAGGCCCGCAAAGACCTACATCCCTTTAAAAATAAGGGAATATACAGATTATTTAAGATCTATAGGTTCTATACGACATATAATGTCATATAAAATCTGAAGACTGGAAAAAGTTCAATTTCAGTTTGAAATTAAATTCCATTTTCTGTTTTGAATTCAGCATGAAATCAAATAGACCATAGTATGAAAAAAGTGACATTATTCGAAAGTGAAAACATAAAATAGGTTGGCGAAAGATAGAATTTTGTGGTCTTAACAGCCGTCATTAAGATACTGAGAAAAGAATGTTAGAAAGAATCGAAAAAATCGGCGGAAATTATTCAAGTATCATAGGTTTGTTCATCTTTTATTGAAATTTAGCAAATTTTGGTTAGAAAAGTTATGATTTGATCAAAACTACTATGATGTTATGAATTAGCCTCTAAGTCAGAGTTGACTTATGTATATTTTAAATATCTTCGAGAAAATGTTTTTTCATCGAAAAATTGATCTGGGTCCCCTCAGGGTTTAGTCGAAAAATTGAAACTCAACAAAACGATCTTTTGATTGTTTGATCATCTTCTATTTTGTGTTCTGTTGTTATTTTCAAATATTGAAACTTCGTTTTTACTACCAAAACAACTTTCTCATACTTTCTTGCTGCTTTCTTTCACTTCCTTTAGGGCTTCTTAGCTGTTTCCTTTATAGAAAACAGGAAATGTTAGTTCCATCTAAGAGAATACGAAAAACAAAAAAGAAAGTTTCACAACTTTACTTTCCCAAAAGAAAGGAAAGTGCCACCCCTACATGTGAGGTTTCAGTTTACTGGTAACTGATGTCATAGACAAACTATTCACTGAGCACTTCCGATACCGCAGCATTGTATACTGGAACACTGATGATTTTGGTGCATCGACATATATTGGTGTAGATATGTCTAAGACATCAGTAAATGGTAGTGTCCCAGTGTTGTCAGTGTTTCAGTGGATAGTACTCGTAGTGTAGTTGGCTGTAGTAAACTTGCTGTAGATGAACTCGATGATTTGTAAATTTGAACCACACATCCCAATTAAAACCGTTATTTCAAAAACGTCTTGGCAATGTATTCTATTTATTGCTAATTAGTTCAACAACAGCCATCTTTTACAAGTAGTTAGTTAAACAACAGCCATCATTCACAATAATAATAACAATATTAATAATCTTCACTCCACATATATTTACTAATCATGCTCACTTACTCTCATGCCCACATAACCATCAATTACCCTCTTTCTTATAAGAAACCTGCGGGCATATAATTTATTTTAGAAGAAATTTATCATTAACCGATTAAATCATAATAACGTCCACTTCCCTATATATAACCCTTTTTTGTGTACTCAAAAAGTGAGTACACTACTAAAATCGGTCAGTGTGTCCGTCCGGCCGTTTATCCGATAACTTTCGAAAAGAGAGTCGGATCGTGATGAAATTTTCTACACAGTTCAGTCTTTAGAATATCTCGGTCGAGTTCGAAGATGAGAAGGATCCGTCGAGAAATGGCTGAGTTATCAAAAAAATGGTGATTTTTGACCAGGCCATCCCTGAGGGGGGGTACGGGGATTTTTCCAAAAAAAGTTTTTTGCTCATAATTATTCACAAAATACATAAATCGACTCAGTTTTTAACGCTGATTCTGAATTTGATATTAGTTTTGAAGCAAATTATAGTTTTTGTGTACTCAAAAAGTGAGTACACTATAGGATAGTCAGTGGCCGTCCGTCCGGTCGGCTGTTTACATGATAACTTTTGACAGCAGAGTCAGATTGCGATGAAACTTTCTACACAGCTTAGTCTTAACAATATCTCGATCGAATTCGAAGATGAGAAGGATCGGCCGAGGCGTTCCTGCGTTATTGCAAAAATACGCATTTTCCCCTATGGCTTCCTATGGAAAAATCGACCCACTACCACTTTCGTAAAAGACTTTTCCTATCATAGCCAATCAAAACTCCAACTATTATATATCATTCGATAGAGAATTTCAAGAGCTACAAACTGATATATAAAACATAAAGAAACAAGAGGAATGATTTACATATGACAAGGATAATTAAAAAAAACTAGGTTAGATTTTGGTCCATGATCTAATTAATCCACAAATAGAGCTCAATCTTCCGATCATAGTGATGATACTTCGAGGTTTTCAGAGATGGAGAATTCGAATGTATACTGGACTTCCATCGAAATACTATCAGTTGTTTGATGGCCAATAGAAATGACGCTATATAGGAAAAACGACTTTCTGAGGCTAAATTAGACAGAAGAGTTGAAATCTGAGCTTAATTCGGTCTCAAATCCTATTGATTTGTCAACTCGCAATAGAAATGAACATTTTAAATGGTAGATTTCCGAGTATAATATTGATATTTTCGAGAGTCTAGGATAATTGATTTGTATGATTCACTTTTTCGAGTACACATAACTCTCGGATTTAAATCCGAAGTTTCCGCATTTATCTAAAATTATCATCGGTGTTGTGGGAGATGTTCTGCCTAACATCAAAAGTCGACACTCCTCGCACTACATTTATCTTTCTTCTAAAAATTTAAAAACACTGCACTTATTCTGATTAATAGTGTTAGAGATGTTCCGCCTTAAGACCAGGGCCGACACCCTTCGTATTAGTCAGAAAAGTCATTATAAGTTCTCGTCTCTATACGTATATACCTATACTTTTATATTTATCTTTAAGTATCTGCCTGTGCAACATTTGTCTTCTCAGCTTTTTTCGTTTCCAATTTATCTTAATTTAGTTTAACATTATGATTGGTGTTGTGGGAGATGTTCTGCCTAAAATCAAGGTCGACACTCCTTGCACTGCAGTTATCCATTTTAATTTTCTTCTGTATCTTCTGACTTGTTTAATATTCATCTTCTTTGTTTTCCTCCTTCTTAATTTAGCTTAATTTAGCTTAATCTAACAACAACAGCGACAATGTATTAATCTACTTAATAAAGGTAATATCCAATTCCATCTAGATTACCTATATTAAAAGCATTATCAGTGTTGTAGGTGATGTTCTGCCTATAATCTAGGTCGATACTCCTCGCACTATAGTTATTATTTTTCTTCTGCATCTTCTGATTTATTGGTTCCATATTAGTCTTTTGTATTTTCTTACTTTTCAATTCATCTGAATTTAGTTCAATCTAACAACAACGACAACGCATAATGTATATGATCATCACATTCCATCCTTACCATCACATCATGGAACATCAGCCGTTTATCTCAACAGCATTATTCAACATCAACATCGCCTATCCTGAATCTCGACATCTCTCACAACATCATTCCTGACGATGTGTTACAGAAAAGGACACGAAAGCTTGAATCTCCCTTGTTTTTATTTCTGTTTGAAATAAATATTTTTAATAAAATGTTATTTACAGCAGTTATCTCTCTCTTTTCTTATCTATTTCCTACTGCTCTATCTCCTGGAGACACGCAACGTCTACATCAGAAGCAAAAGGAGTTAGAGCAGTCTCATTGAAATTATCCATGTTTTTAATCAATCGATATGATATCACGGACACTCGTGTTCATTGGCTCTGTCCTAGATGTCATACATTGGAATCAAATGAAATGAAAATTCATCAACCAATGCAAATCAACAACAATCAAAGGCTCACTGATGATGAATATACGGTAGAAGATATTTCTTCTGGTGAAGATGATCATGAAGAAGATGCTGACGAAGAAGTTTTGTATGACAATCTAGAAGATGAAAATAATGTTTACATGAATGATAACATGGAAGCTGAGACAAAAGACAACGATGAAGAAACTGATGCTGAATCAATGGATGAAGAATCAGATGATGTTTCTTATGATCTCGAATATCACCAAAATGAAGCAATAGAAAAATTATCCACTATCTTCCGATTATTGAATATAAATCCAATTCACGACAAGTAAATCGCTCACTTAGTTCTCGGCTTTCTGTAAATGTTCTTATTCTTAGGGTGGCTGTTCGTCCCATTCGTGCTAAAATCGATGAAGTATACAGATATCTTCATGGATTATGTGATGTGTTAGAAGGAAAACCTCAAGATCAACGCAATGCAAATCCACATAATCTGTTGATTAGTGAATCAAACGAGCTTTTGGATGGCCTGAAAAGGTTGTTCGATGAAAGCGATGACAAAGAACAAGTCCGTCTGATGACAATCGCACCTCAACAATGGGGCCGAAAACAAGTCGAAAAGTGGTAAGTTATTTATCCTTAGTATTTTCCATCAGTAATCATCATTTTTTTTGATTATCTTTCACTTGGCATTTTTCTATTGTTAGGTTTAATTCAGGACAAAACCAGGCTCGCCGATCACTCGTTCTGAGAAAAAACGAGGGAGTTTTAGCTTATCCACAGTGTTTACGAGGAAATTTGCCTTTATCCGATGCAACATTTGACGCTGTGGTTAAATTTTACTGCGAAGATGGTATAAGTCGAGTATCATCTAATGCCAAAGACACGATCCTCATCAATAAACAACCGGTACCGGTTCGATTTATGGAAATGACAGTCTTAGATGCTTATCGAATATTCAACGAACGACATCCTGAAGCTGTAGCACGATCGACTTTCAACTCACTTCCACCTCGAGAAGTCAAAATAGCCTCACCACATGAAACATGTATGCGCACTACCCATGAAAACATGGATCTTCTATTAAAGGTTTGTGCCTATTGTAATGATATTGATTTACTTCTAATGTCCGACTCATAATAGGCTTGGAACAGCTATTATCAAAAGTATATTAAAAAAACTTCTACAGGAAACGATGGCAAGTTCAATCTAAAGGATCTCATCTCTCGAATGATTTGCACGACTGAAACAGAAGATTGCTTTAATGGAACATGTGAGAACTGCCCAGAAGAAGCAATTATCGACATTCTCATCGGTAACAGTATCATTGACATCGACGACGAATGTTCGTGGACGATGTGGAAGAAAATGAAAAACAAATTCGACCTCCAACACATAATCGGCTCAGTTGATTCTCTTCTAACTACGATCGAAGAAAGTTGGCCGGCATTTCTTATCCACACCTATTATAACAGACAGCAACGTGATTATATCAAGGAATTGCGCAGCCAGTCAACGAACAAAACATGTATCGTCGCTCATATCGACTTCTCGATGAACTACACACTCATCCGTCAGCGTGAGGTGCAACAGGGCTTCTTCAGCCATCATCAAGTCACATTGTTCACTATCCATCTGATTATTGGACAAGAGCATCGCAACGTAGCGATAATTAGTGATCACCTGGAACACACAACAGCCTTTGTCTATTGTGCACAGAAAATTCTCGCTCAGTTCATAAAAAAGAATTGTCCTTTGGTCAAAAAAGTCAATTACATTAGGTAAGTCTCATCTATATCACACAGAAACTTACATGACTGTTTATTATGTATACGCTGACTTTCTTAATTCTCTTAGCGATGGCGCAACTGCTCATTTTAAGAATAATGCGAGCATTCTAAATCTAGTTCATCACAGGAATGACTTTGCTTTGGATGCTTGTTGGACATTTACAGTAACCGGACACGGTAAAGCAGCAGGTGATGGCATCGGTGCAGTGTTGAAGTCCACTGCAAGACGTGCCACACTTTCCAAGAATATTCTTTTGTCCACTGCGAAGAATTTCTATGAATTTTCTCTCAAGCATCAATTGGAAACCGCCAGCAATTCAAATAAACAAAATCCTGGTATACATGTTTTCTTCTTAGATTCTGCAGAAGTCGAACAGGTCAAAGAGAGAGTTATCAAAGTCAGAAGTGAACAACTTCGCTCTTCAGGTAAGTCAAACTATTTTCTATTAAATAGTTACACTCTCCATTTAGGCATGATCAATGGTATCCGAAATATGCATGAATTCCAACCTATCAATAACAACACAGTTCAATGTCGACCGACCTCTCGATCAACACAAGTCACCACATTTTCGTTTAAATGAAGTTCTTTTTGATGTACATTGTTTTTCGAAGTTTTTTCGGAAAACACTGGCTGACAGTTTTCAGCAATCTCAGTTGTCAGAAGATTTTGTAATCAAAGTAAAAATATATTTTAAGATATTAGCGATTGGTGGTTACTTTCGCTGATGAAATACAGTCTATATATCCACTTTTCCACAAAAATGCCCCAGAATTCCAGACTCTCCTTATGAATGGCTTTTTTTTCATTTCAAAAATGCTTTTAGACCCTTCCATAAGATTCAGCATAAAAAGTTAACCATGTAACGGTATTTTGCATCACCCATAGAGCGCTTTAGCTGAGCTACTTGGCCTTTACTATGTATCTCGACATGCTCCGAGAAATTGACCTGGAAGTCCAGAATTTTGATAATGAAAGCTAATTTTTTTTTATCAATAATGTTTTCTGAAGTGGATCAGCCGTTTGATGGAGAAAAAAACTGAAAAACAAACTTTTCCAAAAAGTGGCTGGATCTCCATGGATTTACTCATATATATATATTATATTCATTGACATTATATTCTCTAAGATGTTTTAAGATAAATTATAAAAATTTTGTTTTTCATCTTATTGTGATAGAATTGGAGATGCTCTTTTATTCTCTATAACAAATAATTTTCATCATTGCTTTTTTCATATATAAAACTGACTCTTTTATTATGTCTCGCTTATATCTTGACCATTTTCTATTCCAGTGTGTTTATCTATGTACCATAGAACAAGTAAATAGCAACGTGAAACTTTTTCAAAGATTGCACAATATTGGTATCTATATTATTTACAGATAAGATCTTTCGACACAACAATGACTCATTGTCAGCTTACTAAATTGTCTCCTATAATAACCTATTTGTTTTTTAAATTAATGGAACCGATATATTGATGATATTTTAATTATACTCAATGGTTCTATTATTAATTTATATATATATATATATATATATCAATAGTCAGTGCTGTATCCCTCATAAACTAATATAAATAACTCCTTTATCAACGAAAAATAAATTTTTTAACGATCAAACTTTCGAGGGAAGGTATAGAAATAGAATTGTAGTCAAGAAATAAGCGAGACGCAAGAAAAGGTCCAGTTTTACGGATGAAGAGAGTAATGATGAAAACTATCGATTACAGAAAATTGAAGAGCAGCTATAATTGTATCGAATTAAATTTAAAAACAATATTTTTATAATATTATCTTAAAACACCCTAAGGAGCATAATGTCTATCAATACGATATATATATAAATATCAAGATTTATAATGAGTCTATGAACTGTTACCATATGAATCTTTTCATAAAAATTTATTTCTTATATATCATTCGATGCACCGTAAATCGCTATAGTAGATCATATATATATAATATCCTGGTTCAAGATATACCAATAAATCCGACAAGATCCTTTAATAAACTTTGTAATGAACAAAACCAGGTATAATTCTGTGAAATCTGTACGCAACACTCGTTTAAATATACGTACATATTTTCTTATTTTAGAAAAGAGAAGGTTCTCTAGACTATATTGTTAATACCGTGGCAGTTGCGGTAGATTTTCAGCAATGTTGGACATCTATGCCATGCCTACATGCTAGACCCAATAACCATACATAAAACATATTGTAAGAGTCATAGACAGAGATCAAAACTATGATAAAAGAATAAATGTAATAAACGTAGCAAGAGGTGAAAATAGAAAAATAGCAGTGAATAAAAATACTCTTGAAAATTGTATAAATCGTGCTAAACCCATTATTATCTAAGTAGAATAATTTCCTACAACTTACATTATTCATATTTTAAAAATATCAACATAATTAATGAAATTAAAATAAAATAGCAATATTCTCATTTATTCAATCAAATATAATATTAATAATAATAAAAATTAAAGTAAAATTACTTATTAAAAATTTGAAAAAATCACCAAAATACCATTGATATTACATGGAATAATAAGCAATAAAAAAATTCTTCGAATATCATAAAGAAAGTGTATAATATAACCATCGATTATTTTTCAATGCTCCACTTCTATCATAGACGGTTTGAGCACGTTTATTATCTATTGAAGTTTCCCATGCTAGACATACATCACCATGTTCACGTGCTCGTCGTGCACATTCAGTAATAAGAATGTCAGCAACTCCTTGACCACGATATTGTTCGTACACATAAAGGTCATTCATAATTGCACGACGACCTCCTTGAAGTGTAGACCAACACCAATATATAGTTGCAAAACCAACTGGTGTTCGTTCTTTGAAATCACGAACAATAAGTTGAATACCTTCTTGAGTTGGATTAGCTATAAGTGCCCGAGATATAGACATAAGAGCATCGTCACTAATTAAAGGAATTTGTTCAGTTTGATTATAAAATTCACAATAAGCTCGTAGTAAAGGTAATAAATCAACTAGATCATTTTCATTAACGATCTCAACACTCCAATGTGAGTCTGTTTCTGATGTCGCCATCTTTTCTTATTACGATAAAATCGTCAAAATAACAAAAAAATATTTTTTTTTTCTCTTTGTTATTTTTTTTTCGCGTGGGTAAATAGTCGATAGAAAGATAAGGAATAAATAATAAACTTTTTACAAAAGATGTTCTCTATTACGACACGTGCGACTTGTGAATTAGATGTATCAAAACCTGTTTTATTCATGCTAGAGAAGTGCGCCGTCCCTAAAAAACAAGGTGGGGGCGACGAAAAAGACGACGTAAGCCAATATCATGGAACTAAAAAAAAAACAACCTTACGTTCCACAAAAAGTAAAAGAACTATATAGTATAATTTACTATATATCTGAAATTTGTAAGCTAAATTCAATTCATTAAATGAAAAAAACTTTTCAATTTAGGTATGCATTGGAGATCCTGTAATAATATCAAACAGCAAAATTCCTAATGAAATAGTGATTAATTTGAAAGAAACAAAAGCTTCTAGTCGCAAGCAAAATACGTCCAACGATCATATAAAACATCTCTAACATCAACTAAATCATATCGATATCAGTTTCATGGTATTTGATATGGACTGAATGATCCTTATCTCTGACGTGTAATATATAGAATTTCATTATGTTTATTCTATCATAATTTAGATAATTGTCAAACATGATTTGGAACTAAACGTAAATTGTTAATGAATCATGATTTAACAAAATATCTNGTTTTTTCTATAACTTGATTTCTATTGGTCAGTGCTCAACTAATAGGACTTCGAAACAAGTGGAGTACAGATTCGAGTTCTCCACTCCAGAAAACCTTCAAGCATCACCTCTTATCGGAAGATAGTGCTCTAATTGTGAATCAGTTAGAGCGTGGACAAGAACAGAACCGATTTCCGTTTATTTATCTTTGCAATAGGTGAGCTAGCCTTCTTGTTTCTTTATGTTTTATATACCATTTGGTAGCTCGTAAAATTCTCTATCGAATGGTACATAATAGTTGGGGTTTTGTTTGAGTATAATAGGACAATTTCTTTACGAAAGTGGGGATGGGTCGATTTTCGCATAGAAAGCCATAGGGAAAAATGAGTATTTTTTCAATAACTCAGGAATGGTTCGGCCAATTCTACCCATCTTCGAACTCAACCGAGACATTGTTAAGATTGAACTGTGTAGAAAATTTCATCGTGATCGGACTCCTTTCAAAAGTTATCGTGTAAACAGCCGGACGGCCGGACACACTGACCGATTCTAGAGTGTACTCACTTTTTGAGTATACAAAAAGTAGTCAGACCTAGGTGAAAAATGCGCCCAATCGTTTAAAGACAATTCCAAGTGAAATAGATTGAGTCCTTCAGCGGAATAGGTCACTAAATAACTCTTATCAATAGTCTTCTATACAGCTTCCGCCAAAGGATAACAAAATGACTGTAATTGCTATCGTGGAACAGATTTTTGACCTCCTATCGATATTATTAGAAAGAGGACTTTAAATTTCACATGCCCCCGTAAGCGTACTAAAAGTATCACAGACAAACGTAACTTTACCAGAGACCGCTTTTCGCTTTAAACGGTCTATAATCGATAAAAAGCGATGCTCATCCATGTTTTGACGAATCCTATTCTCTTATTGTTCATTTAAAACACTTCCGTTGACATACCAATCGATAGAGCTTGAAAAGCTCTACAAAATGAGAAGCGAAGTGATAAAGTCGAATTCGAGCACGAGTGCGCAGAAAACTAGAAAGTGCCTATGATAGGTGTAAAATCCTGTTCATCCATGGTCTGGCTAAATGGTGTTCTGTTATTGTTCATTTAAAACACTTTCGTTAATATACCAATCGATAGAGCTTGAAGAGCTCTACGGAATGTGACCGTATGCGAGAAAAGAGAAAATGGGTTGGGCATTCTGAGAAATCTAACAACTGCACATATGAAGATAAATGTTTTCCGTAGAACTGAGAATTCAGTGAGGAAAATATTATTTTTGAATTGTTGTAATCTGAAATGCAAAGAAGAATTGTCGATTTTTAAGGATATTTTATAATGAAATGCAAACACTCTGTAGAATAACTAGTCCATTGATCGGTCTGATTCCTGCTCTTGAGGAAGTGATTGAATGAAAGATTTTTTTTGTATAGATGTAGGCAATTAGTAAACCCTCCCCCTGGTGATGGACGTCCAAAATTTGGAGAATAGGAAAAAATATATACTTGTTGCGTTATGACAATATTTGACCACGTGTGTGTTTCGATTGTTTATATGTCATTTTAGAGAAAATAATAATGAAATTCGAGAGCGATTAAAAGTTTCATTCATTATATTCTTTCGATCGTATCTACCATGCCTCACGTGTACTGTGTTTTGTGTAAAGCACAACTGGATATTTGTCGGCATCATCCAATAAATAGTCCTTTGCTAAAATTATATATATGTGCTCGTTTGGGTGTATTAGTATTGGAAGAAGACCGTATTTGTATGAAGTGTCGTTCGGCCTTTGATTATTGGAGAACAAAATTCAATAGTACGATCAATGATTTTATTGTCAAGAGCAACGAAATGAATGAAGTCAGTCTTTTGTTTTTTTGTTTTCTATTTTTTGGATTTGTTTGAATGTTGGATTTGCAGGCTATGATGGAAGTGAACGATGATATAGATTTTAATTCTTCGGTTGGAATTCAAACATAGTCGGTTTGTGGCACGATTGATCTCTACGTTCAACGAACGTCAAATTCACATAGGTGATTGTTTCCACAGCTTTAATTGTAATGTATATATCTATGTATGATTTGCTATTAGATCGTGCGTTGTGTGTGACATTAGGGATACCTCACCAATGAAGGTATTATCAGATAGTCAACGAACAATGATCTTCATTAGACGAGGTATTTTAGTATCGCCAGGGACTTGTTGTTGCTCCGATCATTTATATAAAGGTCAGCTTTCTTATGAAGGTCTGTGGCAGATTAATGGCTCTATTTCTGATCGCCTGGCTTTTAACTCCAGCGAAGTTCAAGGTCTCATGGACGATTTTCGTTCAAGTATTCAATCTTCGAAAAGTTTTGATTTTGATGATCCAACCTATCTTTCGGGTGAATGTTACTTCAATATTACTGATTTAAAGAAAGGTACCCGCTTTAATTAGTTTTATACTTTTCGTTTGTGGTGATCTATAAAAATGGAGACAATGATTTCAAAAAATCGGAATAGAATTCTTTTTTCAGTTAGTCGGATAGCTTATGAAAATGATTCCTTTTAGGTTTCTAGCTGATAAAATTTTAATTGGTGTACAGGAATATAGATATTTTCTGATTAATATGTTTGTTTCTTTGAAAATGGAAAACTTAGAAATATTTTTCACTCTTGGCATTACTATATTAGATCCCTTTGCATGTTTTTCCGTCTACAAATATGTTTAACTCAATCATATCCCACAGGAATACAAATTATCTGAGAAAAAATTCCATACTCAGGTGATAAACATAAAGAACACGCAAAATATGCCTGCACATATTTGATGGTGTTTAAAGATTCGTATTTTAAAACTTTTTGCCTATCTTTAGTTGACTTCGAAGACCTTCTTCAATATCTAAAATCAATACGGCACTCTCATGTACGGTCTACGAGAGCGGCAGTAGCCATATTTTTGACCAAAATGCATTTGGGTCTAAGCAACAAAGTTTTAGCATCAATTTTTCACTTAGAAGATAAACGCTCGGTGTCTCGTGTGATTCATTCTGTGCGAAAAGCAATGATGAGTGACTTTGTACAACATTACCTCGGTTTTCATCATATAAACCGACAAACTGTTATTGATCATCACACGACTGCTATAGCTAAAGAATTACTTTTGTATACACCAAATCAATTAGCTCTTGTTATTGATAGTACATATTTGTACGTGCAAAAATCGACTAACAATGAGTTTCAACGACGTTCTTATTCACTACACAAACATCGTAATCTCGTAAAGGTGAGTGGTGAATCTGATTTATTTTCCAGTAAATATAATAAATTTTCATCGTTTTTATTATAGCCCATGATCGTCACTAGTACTGATGGTTATATTCTAAGTGTTTTTGGTCCCTTCCTTACTGTTGCAATAAATAATGATGCATCCATCGTCAAACATTGTCTATTCGAAAACAAGGGAGGAATGCTGAATTGAGTACTTGATGATGATGTAATATTACTTGACAGAGGATTTCGTGATGCCATCAACTCCATGAAGATGATCGGTTTGCAACCTGCAATGCCAGATTTCCTAACAGGAGGAAAGAAACAATTTGACGCTGCTCAAGCCAATCGTATCCGCAGCATTACGAAAGTGAGATGGGTAGTTGAAAGCGGTAAGAATCTGTAATTTCTGCGTGTGATTGCTATCAATACTTTATTCCTAATACTAGTTAATGGAAAAATCAAACAGTGGCGATTTTTAGCACAAACAATTCAATTATCTACAATAAAGTTTCTTCCAGATTACGTCAGTATTGTGTGTGCACTAAATAAGTGATATTCTTAAATATCGCGAACCCAGTAATATTTTTCTTAGTAAGCAAGTATCGATCTCTTCCTGTGAAAGACGTTTCGGTGGGAAAAGAGATGGCGAAAGAAATGCTGAAGCTAGTGCATTCAGAAAATGCCTTTCAACAGTACGTTGAGGATCTTGAATATAATAAACGTATTAGCTGGAAAATGTACGACGCACAACACTGTTTATTTCCTACACTAACTGAATAAGACGTTCGTAACATTACTTTTGGTAAGCAGACATTGTTCTTACTACATGATGATAAGTTTTCTTTTCTTCTAAGGAGTGTTTCAGGTGAAGATCGCAAAAAGCTATATAATGGAGCATGTAAAAGGATCAATTTTGGACGACGATGAACTCATATTTGAAGTACAATGTGACAATCGTTATCCAGATCTCATACGAGTACAGTTCCAGTCCAGACATTCAAAATCTGTTAAGCACAATGCTACTGTACACTTCAATTCTCTTGGAGAACAGCCAATCCAAGGGTGGTGCTGTTCATGTCTCACAGGTCCACNATATGTATGACTAATTCCTTACAACTGTCTATTTCTACCTCATATTCCTAATCCCCTTGTATCTATGTATTTCTAACGCCTATATCTATGGCTAGCGTCTTATAAGTGTTTTTTTTTGTAACTCCTTATACCTATCTCGAACCCCTGATATCTATCTGCTTGTAATTCTCCATACTACTTTAACCCACGTTATATCTACCTGTTTCTAAATTTCTTTCCCGCAAGCTCTATATCTAACCTGTCAATAGATATGCCTAATCCCCTATACTTGTATATCTATGTGCTTTTGTCTCTGTGTATTCCTTATATTTACATTTATACTCGTTTGTCGAAACGTATGCTCGTATGTCTACTGCTAACCCGTATGTTTGTCTCTGCTATCTGCGTTCAAGTAAAAATGAACAAATGTTGCATTCTTTTCAACTAGGATGAAAACGAACGTTAGAAAGAAACACGAAAATAAATATTTTAAGGATATAAATCCAGATAGGACATTCATCATATGATACTAATGGAGGTCAGCAATTTGCGATGTCAATGCTTTCAACTAATAGGGATTGAAAAACTATAACAAAACCCAGAGATACATTGATTCTTGAAAACGAAATATAGAGAACTATTGATCTAGCAGATAGTATGTTTTTTTTTTATAAGATGTTAAAATTTTAAAGGTTCAGCGAGGAAATTTTGATTATCGCATAAGTGAAGCGTTCTCTATTGTCTGCAGAAGGAGCTGTGTGTAGAAAAGTAGCTGGTTAATGTATAGTAAAGTTCCACGAAAACTCAAAGGATTCGTTCGACGTCTTTTTTTGCGGTGTAATGAATGTACTCATCCAGCAAGTACGGCTTGTCAGCATGAGTATTCAGATTGCTGGCGCAACTGCTAAAGAGATGTTGTGTGAATCGGTACTTTCCGATTACTTTAACGAGTACTCATATGTATTTTTCTTTGCAGATTTACACACTAGTGAAAGCATGAGTACTCAATGTGGCACTGATGCTCATTTCTTCGAAGAATATTTAGCAAAACATTTATCCGTTAGAATGTAAAAAGGTAGACTAGAGTTATAAACTATAAAAAAACAATGATTTACTCAAATCAAACGTAGAAAAAATGTGCTTGAATGACTTGAATGACTTATCTATTTTTCTTCTATTCTTTTCTGGTGAGTTATCCATAGAATTTTAATTAATATTGACTTTAAGAAAAGAAAAAACGACCTTTCGTTTTCAGTTATTTTTTTCCTGTGCGGTAAAGTTGAATATTTGTTTAAACGTATAAATGAAAACTCGTTCTAATTTCATTTCTGAAATTTAGATAAAACTTCCTTCTACATTCAATTGCAGTTTCCAGTTTAAGTGTGAAAAGCAATGAAACAAATGTTGACTAAGAAGTTTTGTAACAAATCGATTGCGAT
>CAJNSZ010000805.1:0-50450 GCA_905329745.1 Rotaria sp. Silwood2 | reverse complement strand
CACACCCACTCACCCCCACACCCACACACCCACCCACCCACACCCACACCCACACCCAGAAGTACCACAGACAATATCAGTATTTAAAATTACAGTAATTTTGACATTTTTAACATAGAAAAAAAAAATTCATAGATACAAGATACAATATAATTTTTGTTGATATAGAACCACAAGAAATGTAAACAACATGTAAGAAGAGGGAAAAGACATATAGGGTCAGTTTACAATAACAGTATTGTAATCAGAAGCAGAAGGTAAAATTAAACAAGGAGGTTCTTGGCTCATTGAGTAAGCTGATGATTTTCTTACTAGTTCTTCCTTTCTTGACGATCATTCTTTTTTCCTTCAACAACATTGGATTGTTGTAATATTCCTGTATATATAACAGGTACATTTTATGTTGAAGGAAGTCACATATGACCGAAGGATTAGTTCGGATGATCGTACCAATAAGCTTTGACCAGTGAATCTGGGTGAGCTCATCAATTGATTTATACTTACTCAAGTTAGACACTTCGATGTTGCTTGCGTCATGCCAACCATGTATAGATCTAAAAACCTTCCTATTTAAGGCTTCTAATTTACTTTGTTTAGAGATAGGCAATATCGGATGTATATTTAAAATAGATTGATAATGTGGTCTAATATAAGCATTGTATAGCCGATAAGCAACATCTTCGCTGAGTATGCGACTGGATGCGAGACGCTTAAAGATCGACAGATTTTTTCGTATTTTTGATTCAATATAATCTATATGTGAAGAGAAAGAAAGCTTGCAGTCCAAGATGGTCCCAAGATGTTTTATTTTTGTTGCGTGGAGGATCGTGGAACCATTGCATATGATCGGTGGAATTCTAGGTGAAACTTGCCTATGAAATAAAATCCAGTGCGTCTTTTGAAGGTTGATAGGTTGTTTCCACATCGACGCATATGATAATAGTGAACAGATAACATCTTTAACTCTTTCCACCAGATTGGGTATAAGTTCTTTTGTCGACCACGTGACTGATGGAGAAATTACTACTGAGAGATCATCTGCGAAAAGATGTTTCCTGTGTAATAAGGAAATACAATTTAATAGATCATGATGGTACACGATAAAAATAACTGGGCCAATACATGATCCTTGTGGTATACCCTTATATAAAGTAAAAGTGCTAGAACTAGTTTCTTTTAATTCAATGTATGCCGAACGTCCCGATAAGTAATTCCTTAGCCATGCTAATAAATATGCTGGACAACCTAGTTTATGTAGTTTTAGCCATAAGCCTTTGTACCACAATTGATTGAATGCTGTTTTAAAATCCACGAATATGGCAGCCGCCGCCGTGTTTAGTGCTAAGCATTGACCAATTTGATCTATGATTGAAACCAGGCGCACTGCCATATTGTGACCAGGCCGGAATCCGGTTTGTTCTTCCGGCAGAATACCACTATCGCTTACCCATTTACGAAATTGCATTAGAAAAATTTTTTCGTACAATTTAGAAAAACATGGAAGGAGCGAGATCGGACGTGTATCACTCACATTTACAATGTTTGTCTTGTTCTTAGGCAGTAATATCATTTTAGCGACTTGCCAATGAGATGGAAAACACAAGTGTGAAGCAAAAAAATTGAAGGAGGACCATATAATTGAATGATACGGTTTTGGTAACAACTTGATTATTTTATTGGAGACACCGTCTAAACCAGCCGAATTTTTGTTCTTCAATGTTGAAATAGCTTTCGCAATGTCCTTTAGTTCAATGAAAAGTGCAGGTGGTGTATTGTATTCCATGTCGATTCTAAGTTGATTATCCACATTCTCCGCTTCTTTTTCGATGGTCGAGGAAGTATTTGCATGTTCAGCAAATTGTTCTTCATAAAAATCCTTAGCAATGTTACAAATTTCAGTGGATGTTGAGACTATAGAGCCATTTGACATCAAGAACCCTTGAATCGGTGGAGAAGTGGCCGAAAAGTGCCTTTGCGTCCTTTTCCAAAACTGTTTCACATCACATTTATTTAACGTTTTACAGTATTCGCACCAGGCTAGTCTCTTGTAGGCGAACAGCTCTTTCTTTATTATAGTCGAGTATGTTTTTAATTGTGCGATGAAAAACGGATGTTTTGTTTTTCTTACACGACGTAAACAAATATTCTTCTGTAGTATCAAGTCCACGATGTAAGAGGGAAGTGACGATTTGTAAGAGTTACAATATGATACGTAAGTGAGTCGCGCTACAACTAATACCAAGAAACGTTCATACGTACTGAAAAATTGTATTTTATCTTGCATAATAGACGACAGATTTTCCCGAAATGAAAACGTGAACGTTGAAAACATTTCGAATAATCGCCAATAGGTGCGTTTCACTGGATAATGACAATCCCTTTTGATCAATTTGACGGCAGGTACCCAAATGACCGGAAAATGATCACTCCCCATAGAGGGAAGTACAGAAAAGGCAGATGAGGTTCCAATAAAATGTGCTGGTGCTAATATTAAATCGATTGTTGCGCTTGATCGAGCTGATGTTGGTACGTATTTATTAACTACTGTTAGTGAATTAGTTGATGACCAGTTAAATAGAACACGCCCCTTTTGGTTCTCATTTGACTTGGACCATGATGGGTGTTTCGCATTAAAGTCTCCTAGAAGAATCGTATTTTTATTGCGCTTTACAATTTGATCGAAGATAGCAGTCGATAGATTTTCATTTGGTGGTGAATAGCATGTTGCTAGTTGGAATTTGTCGTAAGAAGTGCCGATGTCCAGAACAATAACATTTGGGACTTTCTGGAAAGCTTCTATCCGTTGAACTGAGATAGAACGATGTACCGCTATTAGTACCCCTTCAAACTTGTTTGTTCCTTCTTGTGAAAAAATGTTATAATTGCTAAAGTATTTTGAAAAACTTTTGACAGCTACACCATTGTGGTGTGTTCCATTAAAAACGATAATGGGGTAAGGAACATTTCCTAATAGGAGAAAAATATCAGATAAGTATAATGCTAAACTACTAACATTTAATAACATTATTTTTAATTCACTTTTAACTTGCATCATGTCCTTGGTTTGTTTACTTCTCGTTTCCCATCTGGATAGTAGGTCATCTAAAATCGGTATGGTGGTCCATTCAACAATAAGTTCATGCAGTATATTTTTCTGTTTTTGAGTCAAATGATTAGTTGGTATATGATACGAAACATTATGATTAGAAATGAATTCTTTAGCATGTAGATTCATGATTCATTTCCGTACTTGTGTCGTTGGATGTTACTATTGTATGTAAGCTGGATGTTATCTGCTGTTGTTGTTGAAATGTTTTACGATTATTTTGTGTGTGTGTGTGAATGGACGTGCAGTTCAAACCTTTTTGATCTAGAAAACTAACTAACTTATTATACGCTGAGTTAATTTGATGTTTTTGTTGAGCATTGATTTGCGTATAGATAATGTTTGTTACATCTTTCAGAAGTGGACATACAATATCATTTAATATATAATTAATGTTGAGCATTTCTATGGCTTGATTGTTAATTTTCATATTTATATCATTAAATTGTTTTCCTAAGTCTGTCTGTTGTTTTAGTATCGTTTGTATATTCTCCTCAATTGAATTGAATTTTTTCATTAAATTATTACTATTACTATCGATAGCTTTGTCTATTGACACTGATTCTGTTGTACCTCCCTGTCCAAATAAATGACGTGCGGTATTACCTGTCCATATATTTGCATGTGTTGATGTCATAGATGGTGCTATTTTTATTTTCATTTTTTTATTCTCACGTGTTTCAATTTTCAAAGGACAATTTGGATTTCCTGCCATATGATTTCCTTTACAGTGTGCGCAGCAAGTTTCATTTTGACATTTAGGATTGTAATTATGTTGTTGACCACATTTGAAACATATTGGTTTGTCTTTATTGGGGCAATGTGCAGCAACATGATCGTCATATTGTTGACAAATATAACAACGAAGAATTCGAGTAGGTGGAACGTATGGTTCTATCGTATACGCCGTATTATCGTCATCAAGTAGTATTCGTTTACTCTTTAGTATTTCTCCTAATTCCTTGTTAGATGAAAAATCAATACGAATTCTGGGTATAACTCGTCCACCCTTCACAAACAAACGTTCACCTTTAATGATTGTTTTATAGCGTACTTTAAGTTCATCACAAAAATTTTGGACATTCCATTGAGTTGGGATGTCCAGAACCACCAAAGAATATGAAGATGGAAACCTACGAGGAAAATCAATTGAATACTCACAATTGCAAATTTTTTCCGGCCATTTTGACTTGTTCAAAAGTGCTTCGAACTGTGTTGGCGTGTTGCAATAAAGTAAGTAATGCTTCTCGTTGTTCAAAGTTGACATTCGACCATATGTTAAATTTAATTTGCAATTTTTATTTAGTTCCTTGATGATGGTGACATCTTGTAATGGATATTTGTCATCTTTCAGCTTTATACGGAAGGGTGGAAATGATTCACGTTGTTGTTGTTTACTATTTGATGATTCATGTATATGTTTCTGGCTTGATAAGTTGTTAGTTTGTTTACGAAAAATCTGATGATTGTTAAAGTACGAAGATGTTGTCGTTTCTCCTTGAACATCATTCGAATAACGTGAACCCCTGTCGATCTGTTCTGTATTTCGACGTTTAGGAGTACATGACGATTGTGTTGAACCTTCTCCATCGCCATGGTCGTTTCTTCTTTTACGAGCATGGCGATATGGATGTCGATAATCATCTTGATAATCTTCCTTGTTTTTTACATTCTCTTCTTCCATTTACATTAAATGGTCAAAATCACCTTGATTATGATATTTACTGTCACTTTGTGTTAGGCTATATCCCGTTTTACCCATAAGGTATACTTTGGGAAACCACAAGGAGACGTGTAAAAAGTATACAATAAGACAGAGAAGAACGAGTATAGAAAGTACGTCTTATCTGTACTAACGAAGCGTGAGGAATGATAATGCCGATATTGTTTATCATTCACACTGATAAAAAGATCGAATCATACATCTCATATTAATTATATGACTGCTATAACACATCAATATATATTATTACTTTGCCTCCTTGATTTTTAACACGCAAGCTCAAATTAAAAGAAAGATCCACGACTACATTATTACGAACTTTAACAAATATATAAATTTTAAATAAGTATGAAAGTATTGAGATATTATATAGCAGTCGAACTGATATTCTTAATATTGTTTAACTTGCTTCTTTTTATTGCTAAATAAATCTGCAGCGTTTTATGTGTGGTTGTTGCAGTCTGTAAAGGGGGGNTATGTGAATGACCATCTCTCATATATAGGACACATTTGTTCTGAGCATAAGCTCATTTTAATTAGATTAAATAATCAAACAGACTATGTCTAGTCATTACAGTTAATGATTGATCAGATTATTTAATTTCATATTTGTAAATATGATATTTTTTTTTATCTCGTGCGCAAGTTATACGTGCGCATCTTGCAGTGCGCAAGTTTCGCCGTGCGCAAGTTTCCGTGCGTAAGTTTCGTCGTGCGCAAGTTTCCGTGCGCAAGTTTCGTCGTGCGCAAGTTTCGGGTTCCCATAGTAAGCTACTTCCGCATGATCGACAATGTGTTCTGCACTGTCACTTTCATTGAACGACAGTTATTAAAATGATTGAATATTAATATGCTAATCATGAGAATTAGCGCGATAAGTGCAATGGGAACGCGTTTATATGTTTACATAACGGCTGCAGTAACAGATAAAAAGAAAAAGATGTGCTCATGAGTCATGAATAATCATCTTTATGATTAGCCTTTCTACTCTTTAGAGTGATAAGCACAGAAGCTATAATATGAACGAAAAACTACTATTCTCCTTACTGAAGATACGGATGTTTCAGAAGCTTAAGAATATAAAAAATTTCTAATGGACCATATCATAGAATACTTTATCTAGACTGAAAAAAAAGGTTCCAAACGGAACTTAATTTGCAACGAAATCGAAATCTTCTTAGAGATTTCGTATGGGCCTAAGTGGCTTCCAAAAGACTTATAGAGAGTCTAGGATACTTTTTTTAAGGTTTCGATAGAAATCTGCGAAACCTTCAAAAAGGTTTAGATTCGTTGCAAATCTCGAAACCTTTTTTAAGTTCCGTAGTATGTATGAAACTATTTTTAAGTTCCGTAGCACGCACAAAACCATTTTTGGCCCTTCTTAGTTCCGCATGAAACCTTTTTTTTCCAGATTAATACAAAAGAAACCATCAGAAACAATGAGTGAATATTATAGCCCAAGAAAAGTGCACCGGAAGTGGTTGACAACAAGTAGAATATCAAATGAGTCAAGAAGGCAGTACATCATCCAGTCAGCAACGGAATTGCAAAACGATTCGTTCGATCATTCAAAGAAGAAATTCTGAAAGAATGACGTTCCAGACAAACGGGCAAGAATGTCGTACTTCGAAAGGTTCTACGATATTACCGATGGAACCTCATACTTTAACCGGGATTCCATCTATAGAAATGTTACTCCGACGCCCGATTCCAATTGAATCTGCTGGATTGAAACCGGATTCATCGAAACCAAAGCCGGCATACACAAAGTATCATATAAGTCAAGCCGTGCAGACAATGGATATTCACTTAAGAGATGATTCGTGATACCGTACAATGACTTTTTTCAAATATAATTTAAGAATCACTTCAATAATTATCAATGTGCTTGGGAGCAAATAACCGGTGTTATGACAAGTTTGATTAGACCAGATGGTCGATATTGAAATAAAAACAAGATTAGATAAGTTGAATTGCTTCTTGAATCAAATGAACAAACAAAATATGTTGTAGAATATTTCCATTCAGTAATAATAATTATATACAAACCCTACGCCCTATGGTATAGATTTTTTATTGTGGTAAATCCATAGAAAGTATACCATATATCTGAGTGAAAGTCTGTTTTTCGATTTTGACCATCTAATGAGGTAGCACGCAGTCGAAAATAGTCTATGAGCGGGAAGAAAAAAAGTTGTGATACCTAAAGTTTGCAAGTTAAGCTCATGTACATGTCCAAAGTTTAGGTATCAAAATTTGTTTTTTTCTCGCTCACAGACTATATTAGACTGAGTGCTACCTCACTCAGCGATCAAAATCACAAAGATCTTTCATTCCGAAAAATGATACAAAATCCATCTGATTGCCCTTTTGCCCAGAAAGTAGTATGCTTTCCATGAATTCACTGGCTAATCAAACTTGAAGATTTAGATAAAATGTTATTTGTGGTTTCTACTCTCGACAAAGATTTAATTTCGATATTATTATTATTCTAATGCTTTTAACAGTAATGAGGTGTGCGATGTGTCCTCACGCTTCGCTATCATAGACGAATTTCGTCTCTGTGACAAGAAAAAAAACCATATGAATTACATATTTGATAGAAGTACTACAGACAATTTACGTATTTAAAATTACAGTAATTTTGACATTTTTAACATAGAAGGAACAAGACAAGAAAAAAAAATACATGGATATAAGATACAATATAATTTTGTTGATATAGAACCACAAGAAATTGTAAACAACATGTAAGAAGAGGAGAAGGACATATAGAATCAGTTTACAATAACAGTAGTGTAATCAGAAGCAGAAAGTAAAATCAAACAAGGAGGTTCTCGGATCGTTGAATAAGCTGATGATTTTCTTACTCGTTCTTCCTTTCTTGACGATCGTTCTTGTTTCCTTCAACAAAATTGGATTGTTGTAATATTCCTGTATATATAACAGGTACATTTTATGTTGAAGGAAGTTACATATCACCGAAGGATTAGTTCGGAGGATCGTACCAATAAGCTTTGACCAGTGAATCTGGGTGAGCTCATCAATTGATTTATACTTACTTAAGTTAGAAACTTCGATGTTGCTTGCGTCATGCCACCCATGTATACATCTAAACACCTTCCTATTTAAGGCTTCTAATTTATTTTGTTTAGTGATAGGTAATATCGGATATATATTTAAAATAGATTGATAATGTGGTCTAATATAAGCATTGTATAGCCGATATGCAACGTCTTCGCTGAGCATGCGACTGGATGCGAGACGCTTAAAGATCGACAGATTTTTTCGCATTTTTGATTCAATATAATCTATATGTGAAAAGAAGGAAAGCTTGCAATCCAAGATGGTCCCAAGATTTTTAATTTTTGTTTCATGGGAGATCGTGTAACCATTGCATATGATCGGTGGAATTATAGGTGAAACTTGTCTATAAAATAGAGTCCAGTGCGTCTTTTGAAAGTTGATAGGTTGTTTCCACATCGACGCATATGATAATAGTGAACAGATAACACCTTTAAGTCTTTCCACCAGATTGGGTATAAGTTCTTTTGTCGACCACGTGACTGATGGAGAAATTACTACCGAGAGATCATTCGCGAAAAGATGCTTCCAGTGTAATAAGGAAATACAATTTAATAGATCATGATGGTTTACGATAAAAATGACTGGGCCAATACATGACCCTTGTGGTACATCCTTATATAAAGTAAAAGTGCTAGATCTAGTATCTTTTAATTCAATGTACGCCGAGCGTCCCGATAAGTAATTCCTTAGCCAGGCTAATAAATATGCTGGACAACCTAGTTTATATAGTTTTAGCCATAAGCCTTTGTACCACAACTGATTGAATGCTGTTTTAAAATCCACGAATATGGCAGCCGCCGCCGTATTTAAAGCTAAGCATTGACCAATTTGATCTATGATTGCAACTAGACGCGCTGTCATATTGTAACCAGGACGGAATCCGGTTTGCTCTTCCGGCAGAATACCAGTATCGCTTACCCATTTACGAAATTGTATTAGGAAAATCTTTTCATATAATTTAGAAAAACATGGAAGGAGCGAGAGAGGACGTGTATCACTCACATTTACAATGTTTGTTTTGGTTTTAGGCAGTAATATCATTTTAGCGACTTGCCAATGAAATAAGATGGGAGACACAAGTGCGAAGCAAAAAAATTGAAGGAGGACCATATAATTGAATGATACGATTTTGGTAACAACTTGATTATTTTATTAGAAACGCCGTCTAAACCAGCCGAATTTTTGTTCTTCAATGTTGAGATAGCTTTCGCAATGTCCTTTAGTTCAATGAAAAATGCAGGTGGTGTGTTGTATTTCATGTCGATTCCAAGTTGATTATCCACATTCCCCGCTTCCTTTTCGATGGTCGAGGAAGTATTTGCGTGTTCAGAAAATTGTTCTTCATAAAAATCCTTAGCAATGTCACACATTTCAGTGAGTGTTGAGACTATAGAGCCATTTGACATCAAGAACCCTTGAATCGGTGAAGAAGTGGCCGAAAAGTGCCTTTGCGCCCTTTTCCAAAATTGTTTCACATCACATTTATTTAACGTTTTACAATATTCGCACCAAGCTAGTCTCTTGTAGGCGGACAGTTCTTTCTTTATTGTAGTCGAGTATGTTTTTAGTTGTGCGATGAAAAACGGATGTTTTGTTTTTCTTACACGACGTAAACAAATATTCTTCTGTAGTATCAAGTCCACGATGTAAGAGGGAAGTGATGGTTTATAAGAGTTACAATATGATACGTAAGTGAGTCGCGCTACAACTAATGCCAAGAAACGTTCATACGTATTGAAAAATTGTGTTTTATCTTGCATAATAGACGACAAATTTTCCCAAAATGAAAAAGTGAACGTTGTGAACATTTCGAATAATTGCCAATAGGTACGTTTCACTGGATATTGGCAATCCCTTTTGATCAATTTGACGGCAGGTGTCCAAATAACCGGAAAATGATCACTCCCCACAGAAAGAAGTACAGAAAAGGCAGATGAGGTTCCAATAAAATGTGCTGGTGCTATTATTAAATCAATTGTTGCGCTTGATCGAGCTGATGTTGGTACGTATTTATTAACTACTGTTAGTGAATTAGTTGATGACCAGTTAAATAGAACACGCCCCTTTTGATTCTCATTTGACTTGGACCATGATTGGTGTTTCGCATTAAGATCTCCTAGAGAATTGTATTTTTATTGCGCTTTATAATTTGATCGAAGAGAGCAATCGGTAGATTTTCATTTGGTGGTGAATATCATGTTGCTAGTTGGAATTTGTCGTGAGAAGTGCCGATGTCCAGAACTATAACATTTGGGACTTTCTGGAAAGCTTCTATCCGTTGAACTGAGATAGAACGATTTACCGCTATTAGTACTCCTCCAAACTTGTTTGTTCCTTCTTGTGAATAAATGTTATAATTGCTAAAGTATTTTGAAAGGCTTTTGATAGCTACATCATCGTAGTATGTTCCATTAAAAACGATAATAGGACAAGGAACATTCCCTAATAGGAGAAAAATATCAGGTAAGTATAATGCTAAACTACTAACATTTAATAACATTATTTTTAATTCACTTTTAACTTGCATTATGTCCTTGGTTTGTTTACTTCTTGTTTCCCATCTGAATAGTAGATCATCTAAAATATGTATGGTGGTCAATTCAACAATAAGTTCATGAAGTATATTTTTCTGTTTTTGAGTCAAATGATTAGTTGGTATATGATACGAAACATGATGATTTGGGATGAATTCTTTAGCACGTGGATTCATGATTCATTTCCGTACTTGTATCGTTGGATGTTACTATTCTATGTAAGCTGGATGTTGTCTGCTGTTGTTGTTGAAATATTTTACGATTATTTTGTGTGTGAAAGGACGTGCATTTTAAACGTTTTTGATCTAGAAAACTAACTAACTTATTATACGCTGGGTTAATTTGCTGTTTTTGTTGAGCATTGATTTGAGTATAAATAATGTTTGTTACATCTTTCAAAAGCGGACATACAATATCATTTAATATATAATTAATGTTGAGCATTTCCATGGCTTGATTGTTAATTTTCATATTTGTATCATTGAATTGTTTACCTAAGTCTGTCTGTTGTTTTAGTATCGTTCGTATATTGTTCTCAATGGAATTTAATTTTTTCATCAAATAATTATTATTATTACTATCGATAGCTTTGTCCATCAACACTGATTGTGTTGTAATTCCGTGTCCAAATAACTGATGAGCAGTATTGCCTGCCCATATATTTGTATGTGTTGGTGCCATAGATGGTGTTATTTTCATTTTCATTTTTTTATTTTCACGTGTTTCAATTTTAGAAGGACAATTCGGATTTCCTGCCATATGATTCCCTTTACAGTGGGCGCAGCAAGTTTCATTTTGACATTTAGGATTGTAGTTATGTTGTTGACCACATTTGAAGCATATTGGTCTATCTTTATTTGGGCAATGTGCAGCAACATGATCGTCATATTGTTGACAAATATAACATCGAAGAATTCGAGTAGGTGAAACGTATGGTTCTATCGTATACGCTGTATTATCATCATCAAGTAATATTCGTTTATTCTTCAGTATTGCTACTAATTCCTTGCTAGATGAAAAGTCAATACTAATTCTGGGTATAGCTCGCCCACCCTTCACAAACAAACGTTCACCTTTAATGATTGTTTTATAGCGTACTTTAAGTTCATCACAAAACTTTTGGACATTCCACTGAGTTGGGATGTCCAAAACCACCAAAGAATATGAAGATGGAAATCTTCGAGGAAAATCAATGGAATACTCACAATCGCAAATGTTTTCCGGCCATTTCGGCTTGTCCAAAAGTGCTTCGAGCTGCGTTGCTGTGTTGCAATAAAGTAGATAATACTTATCGTTGTTCAAAGTTGACATTCGACCATATGTTACATTTAATTTGCATTTTTTATTTAGTTCCTTGATAATGGTGACATCTTGTAATGGATATTTGTTATCTTTGAGCTTTATTCGGAAGGGTGGAAATGATTCACGTTGTTGTTGTTTACTATTTGATGATTCATATATATGTTTGTGTCTTGATAAGTTGTTTGTATGTTTACGAAAAGTCTGATGATTGTTAAAGTACGAAGATATTGTCGTTTCTCGTTGAACATCATTCGAATGACGTGAACAACTGTCGATCTGTTCTGTGTTTCGACGTTTAGGAGTATCTGACGATTGTATTGAACCTTCTCCATCCCCATGGTCGTTTCTTCTTTTACGAGCATGGCGATATGGATATTGATAGTCATCTTGATTATCTTCCTTGTTTGTTATATTCTCTTCTTCCATTTGCACTAAATGGTCGAAATCACCTTGATTGTGATAATTACTGTCACTTTGTGCTATGCTATTTCCCGTTTTACCCATAAGGTATACTCCGGGAAACCACAAGGTGACGTGTAAAAAGTAAACAATAAGACAGAGAAGAACGATTATAGAAAGTACGTTTTATCTGTACTGACGAAGCGTGAGGAATGATTTTATTTCGATACATTTTCTGTCAGTCACATTTTTATACTAATTGACGTAGTTTATACACTAGAGAACATGACATGTGGAAGAGAGATATGAACGGTTTATTATAAGAAGCGTACTTGAAATCCACATCATTTTTGTGTCATAAAACTTTTTTAATAAGGATTATCGCTAAAACAGGCATAAAGTTTAGTAAAAAGAAAAAAAAAGAAAAAGGATAAAAATGGCAGGCCAGGCTAGTCCGACAAAAAGCGTAGTCCGCTCGACCCGAAAGAAAAATCTCCTCGGAACGGACTGGACTACCGGATCAGGCGACCTATTTCGAGCCCTGAAACCTACCAAGTATGCCTAGGAGAAGTTATAAACGACAAGTCGTTGACATTTGAATTCCGCAGTCCCCTAAATTCCTGCCGGAATCGACCAGTTTTTGTATTCCTTAATTTTCTCAGCATCAGTTCAACGGTTTGAGACGATGTACGTCTCAAAACATCGAGAAAATAAATTCCCTATACTAGGACTAGGCAGACAAAATTGCGCCTTGATATGCGAGGAGAGATGTCACTTTTGCGCTTCGTTCCCAGGAGCGAGAATACGACATGCATACGCGTTATTATTGACACAAACTTTCTGAATTCATCGAACAGAAAGCAATTTGATAAAAAATTATGATTTTCTTATAAACTTTGACCAAAGGTAATCGAGGCCGAGAAATCCAAATATGTCATTGGTTTCTCAAAATTTCATACGTCCATGAAAAAATAAATTTTACCCGCATTATTTTTATGCGGTGGAAACTGCTAAGACTTCCGTATTTGTTACACTTCAGCCCCTTTAGGGCATTCAGGATGTAGGTGACGGTGAAAATGTGGATATTTTTGAAGTTAGGGTGCCAAAGGATGCTAAAGAAGCAAACGGGTGCTATAGAAACTAAAAGAATTAAAGGAATTAAAGGGATTAAAGGGACTAAAGCGACTAAAATGACTAAAATGGCTTAAGGGACTTAAGAGACTTAAGAGACTTAAGAGACTAAAGGGACTAAAGAGACTAAAGGGACTTAAAGAACTAAAATGACTTAAGGGACTAAAGGGACTTAACCCTGATCCGTCAATCTATAAAATACTCAAATTCTACTAGTCTCTTTCGATTGGTTTCCGGGTATAATGATTACATTTTCTCGTTTCAATTTATATTACACTGAAGAACAACGGTGTGTACTATCAATATGAACTGTTTTCGTCTACTCATTGTTTGTCTCGGAGAAAAGCAAGACATATCTGCGAATCACTCGTTTTCGGCTGGGGCCCATACGGATCCTAGGTTGATGAATCAGGGCTAAGGGACTAAAGGTATAACTTGGAGGGTTTAAAAGTAAAACAGGATAAATTTTATTTTTCGTGGACCCCTCATGGTTGTGAGTACGGGCGTTGAAGAAAAGAAGGCCTGCACCTGTGCCCACATGAACACTTTTTTGTACCATCATCGCTACTTATTCTACACCCTAATATATAAAGACGGTTAGCCATTAAGAAAAGCGAGAGAAAAAAAAGAAAAAAAAAGAAAGGAAGAGAATAAAAAGAAGATTAAGAAAAGGATACACGGCAAAGACAATACGACCTAATGTTATCGTCACATTTTATAATAAGTTGCTGCTATCGACATTTTATCGTAATGATATTAGTGCAAGAACGTTAAAATAGTATAGAAATATAGAGCATTGTTTGTTTTCACTATCAGTATATGTAAAGAGAAAGTTTTCTTAACTTTACGATACGGTACTGAACTGCCACTGCCACTGCCACTATTTTTGGTATGCCCGAAACAATTTTTCACACACTTGATTTTTTACGATTTGGTATAAATTTGGGTTGTTGCATACTACAGATAGGCTGGAAAACACAAATGGTCAAGTGTACGAACCGGGTATGAAATCAAAATGTTTCTTTTAATGCAATGCTGATTAAAAGTTCTACATTCCCGAAGTTTATCTATGTTCGAAGCTTCTAGCTTGAGATTTTTAATGCGTATATATAGTAACAAACGCTGACCGTAGACACTATACCAACATCAATTTAAAATGACAGAACAGAGCTATACTTCAAACACTGTCTTTACATTCGATTACACGTATCTCAACTAGAGATGTGCACGGGACCCAAGGGGGAAAAAGCGAAATTTTCAGAGTGCTTACTCCCACCATACTCCCATTGTACTCCCATCGTACTCCCACCGTACTCCCATTGTACTCCCATTGTACTCCCACCGTACTCCCATTGTACTCCCATTGTACTCCCATCGTACTTCCATTGTACTCCTACCGTGCTTCCACCGTACTCCCATCGTACTCCCACTGTACTCCCATCGTACTCCCACTGTACTCCCACTGTACTCCCACTGTACTCCCATTGGACTCCCACTGTACTCCCACCGTACTCCCGTTGTACTTCTTCAGAATCTTGTTCAGAATCCATTTTATTTTGCTTTATAGCATCTCTCCTTACTACACCTTAACTATATTTCAACAGATGNAATGTAAAATTCATAAAAATTAAAATATAAGAGAAACTAAAAAAGAGACTTTTCCAAAGACCCTCTAGAAAACCATGACCTCGTGGTATGTGATCATTACCAAACCTCTGCGCTTGTTCAGCCTTGAATTCTCTATCTATTGACGTTTGAACCAACATTCTACCATCTACCAACGTTGAGCTCTATTGCAATTTAAAAAAGTGTAATTTTCAAAATTTCACATTATATTTAAAAATTGAAATCTTATGTTAGAGAGTTGAGTTTTTGAAAAAATGCTCGTCTTTCAATGCTGACTCCAAATGTGATATTCAAAAGTTTTTTCTAACGCTCATCTTTTTCCCAAACCATTTTTTCCGTCACCTATAGCTAAAAAACGACGGTTTTCTATAAACCCAACTTCCGAGGGTTTTGGAAAAAATTTTCTGAAGACAAAAAGAAAGAGTACGTCAAGAAACCTTTATAAATCAAAGGGCAATCTGATACGTTCAGCCATTCTGAAGATAACCTAGGCCAACTTTCTCATATTACACGGCTATTGTAAACTATTCGGTTCATTCGACATTGATAAATTCAGATGGAAAATAGGTCACTAAACATTAGTAACTGGTAGTTTTCTACAATCAAGAGAGAACTAAAGAGAAATAATCAGAAAGGATTATTTATTTTTCACTCTAGCTTTGAATTAAATAGTGGCATCTTCAATCGAAAGAGTAAGAGAGATGGTGGTAGTGCTTACGTTTGACTTACTGAAACCAAAGTTTTGAATAAACTCAAATCGGATGATTATTAACTAGTGTCGACGACATGTGTTTGGGTTTAATAGTTGATCAACGTTTATTTGCTAAAACACCTGAATTATTCAAGTGTCAATTAGAAAAATCATTCACAACTTAATGTAAGGCTCAACGACACGGCATTTCACTTTCAATACTGGTCAATTGTACAAATCTAATTTTAATTGCTCAAAAATTTGCTTTCTCTGTTTATCATGCTGAAATTGATTTAATCATGTTAACGCATTGAGTATGTCAGCCCGAATTAGAACGCCCTGTGATCATGATCGTAGTTGCTACACAAGGTTTTTCATGGATTTAATGATCGAAAGAATTTATTTGAACTCGAAAATCTAACACTCAAACGTGCTTAAATAATAATATAAAGAGAAATTATGATATTTAAACATTGAATAACAACTTAAATGCAATGAGTTTTATAGTTACGATAAATACTATTATATAGAATATTGTTTCAGTTTTTGTAGATATTAGTAGACTAAAAACAAAGATAAAAATAGGATCAAAAAGTTTAAAAAAACAATTTGACCAGAAGCAAGTAAAGAAAAGATGCAGAAAGATACTTATGTGCGATTAAAAGATTAAAAAAGGAAAAAGAAGCAGAAAAAAAGAAAAACGCATATTAGTGTAGTTCTTTCGGGCTAAAATATGAAAGTGACATATTTTATATAGTGTGCTGGAATTACTGCCGTTGCATTTACAGTCGTAAACAATATTTTAAAATTGTATTTTATACTACATCGAGAGTCAGGAGTTTTCGATTTGTATAAGCATGTAAATCAGTTTATCTATAGGAAAGGATTTCGCATTATTTTTATGAGAATTCTTTTATTTTTACTACTTGCTTATGGAATATTTGAAGAAAGTAAAAGTCAATTGGAAAATAAAAATTCTAGAGTATATGATCAATTGCTTGTTTTATTCAATTTTCAGATATTGAAAGTGACGAAGACCGGCACCTTTTAAAAATGTTTTTCTATGAATCTGTTTTTTTCTAATTTATCCCATGAACAATATAATCATTCTTTGGCTATGCAAGTAGCTCTTCGACATTTTGGTGGAGCTGCCCCTGCTTCATGTCTTTATCGTTCATCTTCTGCTAGTAGTTGTTCATTTTTGAACATATCAATACATGCATAAATATCAGGATACGATTTGGTAGATCTTTTTTCCATTTGTTATGACATCCTTCAATATAATTTATGGTACGCGGATTGATATTTCGATAATGATTATACATAGGTGCCGCCATGGTTGCGTGGTTACGTTGTTTGGCACGCACCCACATAAAGTACTGTGTTCAAACCTCAGTAACATCACCCATGGAATGACTCTGGACAAGTCACTAACGGCTAAGTTGTCTCTAATGACTCATTCCACATGAGTCATTCATACTGACTATATATTTAGCTCGTATGTTGGACGGAAGAGGGTGCAGATACCGCCGTCTGTAAAAAGAAAAAGACGAAAGAACCCGGTTGCACGTGGAAACTATTAATAATAACGGCGGCCGACCCCAACGGGCGATAAGCCTATGGGACGTTGTTATTATTATTATACATAGGTGGTGGAAAACTGCTGTTAATGTCATACATTTTTCTGTGATATTCCAAAAACGAGTTAATTTGATTTTCGTGTAAGGATCGTATTGTTGATTGTAGATGTTCAATTGCTTCACTCATATCTTCTGGCAGTAGAAATGCTATGGCAGCAAAGCTTCTGAACCAAATCCATACATTTTCATCGATTTGAAAGGTTGTTCTTAGATTTACATCAACAAATTTTCGAAATAGTGCTTGTCCATAATGATAGAAATAACCTTTCAACTATGTGAGTGAAAAAAAAATACTATAAAAATATTATTTGACGACCTTTAAATAGTTTTTACTGATCAAACTTTAAAAAAATTTCAATAAATAAACTTGTGAACATTTTAGTCTTTAAACTGTCCTTTATTTTTAATTTCATTTAGTTTTAAAAAGAAAAGAACAGGCCAATCGATGAAGAATTGCATGGTCTACCAGTTTCTACAAACTGCTATTTTTCACATAATCCGCTTTATGATTTCTCTGCGAAACGATGATAAAAAAATAACACGCTATTTCTGAGAGAAACTAAAAGTACGGCTGAATCTAAAAGCAACATATTTCAGTTACATAAGTTATTTCTTTACGTCCTTTCTATACGTCTAAATCCGCACAATTTCATCTTTACGTCCAAATCTGTGCCGCCTAATCTTGTACGGCTAAATGTGTATGGCTTAATGTGTACGGCTTAATCTTGTACAGGGTGTGGGTGGGTGTGGGATGTGAGTATTCTCTTCACGCCGACACGCACACCCACACCCACGCCACGTACAAGATTAAGTCGTATAGATTAAGCCGTATAAGATTTAGCCGTGCACATTTAGCCGTACAAGGTTAAGCCGCATAGATTAAGCTGTATAAGATCAAGCCATAAAGGATTAAGCCGTATAAAATTAATCGGTGTAGATTGAGAAGCATAGAAAAGGACTAACAAAACACCTTAGAAAAGAATGTACTTTGTTTATGTACGAAAAAGGGTGCATTGAATGAAGAATGTAGAACATAGTTTTGTGTGGATCTTGTCGAAGTGAATTTCTGGAGATCGAAATTCGTTCTCCCGTAGGTGTGTTAAATTTTTTTCGAAATTACGTTGTACATGCAAGTTGGTCACGAAGGTGTACGAGTTTTTTTTATCGTTTCCGATCGAAACGATAAACCGGATGGACTCTTATCTTTTCATGTTCCATGTTTACTTCCAGAAGCCTGATTTTAGTGGGAAAAGGCAAAAGACATGGAAAAGTGAAATTCTTCAATTTCCATCATCTTTCAATCGAGAACTTTTCTAATTATTTCAATGAGAGCCACAATGTTCATAGTTTTGTCAACTAATGTAGTCATCTGGAGAGGGCACAAGCTTATCTTTAAGAGGACAAAAAATGTATCTGTATCTATCGTTGAGTCGACCGGCTTTCAAATGGAAGTCATCATGTATGCGGTGTCTGTTTTACAACTTTATTTCGCACATAGAAGTACATTGCTCATATCTCATATTCACACGCACTTCTAAAAAAGAATCACTTTTAATTATCTCATAGTCACTTTCGAACTTTTTTGAGGGTGTGGATGACTGTGTTGCTCTTATTTTAGATATACTAACACCCACATCCCTATGGCAAGAGGTTGATTAGTCGCTGTCATAATTTCTTTTCTTTTATGATGATGTTAAGTGGCAAGATACGTCGTTTTCTCAGTGAATATGATAAGTTAATAGTACCCGTAAAATTTGCTTATCGAAAAATCTAACTCGCATCAGAATAGCATTTTTTATGCATTTCGAGCTGCTCCGAAGATTCGTCCAGTGAGAGTTATGAAATATTATACTACAGATGGCACTATATACTTATTTATGAGACTTCAAAAATACACCATGTTGAAAAAGTGATTCGATAATTTGGGTTCTTATCATGAAAATTTGAGTTAAATTCTGCCTTTTCACATCAACTCGACTCTGCAGTAGGTAAATATATGCACGTTTTACTGTTATATATATTATGGCTTTATCTTATATATAACGAAGAAAAAGAATTATTTTATTACTCAAGATCGTTATAAAACGAGAGTAAAACAGCATATTGTGTAGGCTTTATTCTGTTTTATTATACTGATGACTACAAATAAACGGTTGACATCGATAGAGTATGCAAGAATGTATTATTTGAATTTTGATCGTCTAGCGTTAACAATTAAATTCCGTTTCTTTTTTTTAGCTGAACCTTTTAGTTTGTTTCATATTTTGAACATCTTTGATCCAATCGACATTTAAAAAAATCAAGAAATAGCGTACACAGGCCAGAACAAAAGAATTGTATTGACTAAAATAGATTTTATAAAATAAAGTTGATGTGAAGAAAAAAAACAAGCTGACTCTATAGACAATTTCCTTTCAAGATGTACAGTTGGTTTTGCAAAGTTAAGAATTGATCAATATCAATGATCTGCTTTGAGTCTCACCCTTGTATTTTCGGCTCACTAGACATCAATTAGGCAGTGATATAATGTGAGTGTTATAGACTTCAGAAAGATTTTCTAGATAACAATATAATTCAACGCCTAAAGCATTACAGTATTTTCCTCTGAACTATATCATAATGATCTTTTACAATAGACTTTCTCCAATGAATTTATTGCAAAAATAGATTCAGAATAATAGAACAGATTGCTAAAGATATTTAGGCAAGCATTCTCACAAAATAGAAAATAAGACCAAAGCAACGAATTGTTGTCATAATATTATATTTTTGTTTCTATTATCTCAAACAGAATGTTTAATGAAAGTTAATTAAAATTTGATTATACGTCCGATCACTAGTGATAATCATTTGTTAATCAATCAATATACTTCAGTTTCATTATATCAACACGATGTTTTCTTTTCCAAAATGATCAGATAATACCACATGAAAGAGACTAAACTCTATTTAGATTGAATAGCTTAGTGGCCAGAATCATTTTCAGTTTACTTTTGCAACGCTGATCAAACAACGATGAATAGAAAAGAAAACAAAGAAACTATCACTATTGTTTGGTTCGATTCTAATATTCATTCAAACAATAATACAGAAAACATCAATGAAAAATTACGTCAAATTAATGATTATGTTCTATACTACGACGAGAGCGAGCCTTGTATTAAATATATTAACTCGATTGGCAAAGAGAAAATCTTCTTAATTACGTCGAGTAATAATGCCCCTCAGATATTATCTCAGATCGACACGCTTCCACAAATCAATTCCATCTTCATATTCGATTTCGATAAAAATCAAGGCAAAGAATTTGTTTATCAACATTCGAAATTCATTGGTATTTATACTGAATTAGATAAGTTGTACTCATCAATTGAAGAACAAATTGAACTTGATGATGAACTATTTCAAACATTCAGTTTCTTTGATCAATCTGAATATGTAACACACGATTTATCGAAACAAACTTCTGATTTATTTTGGTATCAACTTTTCAATAATATTATTTTGGAATCATCACATAATCAATTAGCAAAGAATGAAATGATCAATTTTTGCCGTCAATACTATCAAGGTAACTTAAGATACTTGAAATTAATTGATGACTTTGAACGTGAATATCGTCCAAATCAAGTCATTCAATGGTATTTGAAAAAATCATTTCCCTATGGAATGATTAAAAGAGCATTACAAATAAAAGTTATGGATCAACTGCATGCATTAAGATATTTCATGTGTGATCTTGCACAAAGTTTTACCGATCAACATCAGAATAAGATTCAATATGAATGTGAAAATTTTACTGTATATCGAGGTATGAAATTATCGACTGATCAATTAGACGAATTCAAAAAAAATGAAGGAAAACTTCTTTTAAACAATGGATTCTTGACAGCAACTCGACATCGTCCTAATGCGCTGAATTCGGCTCGCAAATCAATAAGACAAAAGAATTTTATTCTTGCAGTTTTCGAAATCGAGTTAAATGCACAAGATTTTAACAGAACTGTTCTCTTTACTGACATAGACAAATGTAATGAGTACTCGAAGCAAAATGATATTCTCTTCAGTTTAGGTGTCACATTTCGTTTGAACAATATTGAATTTCATGAAAACGTTTGGATTATTAAAATGAGCAGCTCAAATGAAGAAAAAAATATTCTAGAAAAATATATTGAAGATACACATCGTCAAATCGATGATCAAAGTACGGAGATTATATTTGGACGTCTCATGTTAGATATTGGCCAGTGGAATCAATCACAAAATTATTTTGAACGCTTATTAATTGATTCGAATAGTATAGATCAATCTTGGATACAACATAGTCTTGGTGAAATTCATTATTTGAAATCAGAATGGAATATCGCACATAAATATTATGGTCCTGCTTACGATCAGATGATGGATCCAAAACAAATGCGTATTAAAGATTCAGCTCGAGTACTTTCCGACATTGGAGAGACTCTGTTTGCACAAGGAAAATTCGAAGAGGCCATGAATTATCATCAACGAGCATTAGCAATTCGAAAGGAATATTATCCTTCCGATCATGTGCATATTGCTACTAGCTTTCGTAATATTGGTGATGTCTTATTTATTCAAAACAAATACGACGAAGCATTTTCATACTTGCAACAGGCACTAACAATTTTGGAGAAATATTACAAGTGCTCTCATATAGATATGGGTAAGTGTCTCATCAGCATTGGACTGTGTTTTCGTGAGGAAAACAATCACGAAAAAGCTCTTGAATTTCATCGACAAGCAATAGAAATCTACGAAAAATATTATCCTTTGGGCCATTTATACATTGCAAGGACGCTCAATAATATCGCAGATCTTCTATATCGACAAGAGAAATATTATGAAGCTATCAATATTCATCAACGAGCGTTGTCAATGCAAAAGAAATGCTATCCATTTGATCACATCTATCTCGCTAACCATCTTTGTACGATTGGCCTTATTAACCATGGATTAAGAAATTATGCTTCTGCTTTGAAACTTTTTCAGCAATCATTGACATTACAGCAAAAATACTACACATCCGGTCATGTCGATCTTATATGTGTGTTGAATAACATTGGTGATACTTTGAATATATTAGGAGAGTTTGATAATGCTATGAATTTTCATCAGCAGGCACTCGCGACGTTGGAGAAATATTATCCAACTTTTCAAGTCAGCATAGCATTCACATTCAATCGAATCGGAGAAGTTCTACGCAGTCAAAAGAAATATGAAGAAGCTATATGTCATCACAAACAAGCATTGATGATGCAAAGGAACTACTATCCATCGGGTTATGCCAATATAGCTTGCACACTTACAAACATAGGTTATGCATTATTCCAACATGAAAAATTTGATGAAGCTTTATATCAATATCAACAAGCACTTGCAACACTCGAAAAATACTGTCCATATGCTCTTGGTAGCATTGCTTATAGTTTGAACTATATCGGTATTACTCTAATTAGTCAAGAAAAGTTTGATGAAGCCATAGATTATTTTCAGAGAGCATTGGAAAATCAAAAGTGCTATTATGGTTGTGACCATCTCACTCTTGCCGATACCCTTACCCACATTGGTATGGTACTTCATCGTCAGAAAAAATATGATGACGCCATGACAACTTATAAAAAAGCCTTAGAAATTCAAGAGAAAAATTATCCTTCAGGACATGCCAACATCGCCACAACGCTAAATCAAATCGGTTGGTTACTGTTAGGCGAAAAGAAGTATAATGAAGCACTTAGATTTTATGAACAAGTACATTCATTACTTATAAACCTTGGAAGCAGTTATCCCTCGGATCAATTGCAGATGGCTAACATTTTAAGAAACATTGGTAACGTTCTATATTTACAAGATAAAAACCAAGAGGCTGTTATATATCAACAACGTGCATTATCGATCGAAGAAAAAATCTTACCACCAGATCACACTGAAATTGCGAGTATATGCATAGAGATTAGTCGTAGTTTGCGTAGTCAAGGTAAATATACTAATGCATGTGAGTTCGAACAACGAGCTCTAACAATTCAAGAGAAAATTAGTCCATTGAATTACTCGAATATAGTTGATAGATTGAATAATATTACTAATATTCTCTGCGATCAAGGAAAATACGATGAGGCACTATTGTATCAACAACGAACGTTAGGGATACGAGAAGTACATTATTCGTCAGATCATAAAAACATTGCGAATGATCTTACAAGTATTGGATATCTTCGAATGCAACTGAAACAGTATGATGAAGCTATCGAAGTCTATCAACGAGCACTTTCCATCAGAGACAAATTTTGTTCAACTGATCAAGCTGAAATCGCTAATAATCTAGAACGCATCAGTTATGTTCTAGAAAAGCAAACAAAGTACGATGATGCCATCGAATTGAAGCAAAAAGCATTAAAAATCTATGAGACATTGTATCCAGATGGTCATGCTAGTACAGGTACGTGTCTTAATTCTATCGCACGCATTCTCAGTCATCAACAAAAATATGATAAAGCGTTTGAATTTCAACAACAAGCGCTGGCGATCCGAGAAAAATGCAGCCCATGCAAGCATGCGGATATTGGTAGTACTCTCAGTGGCATGGGTACCACGATGTCTTTACAAGCTAGATACAATGAAGCTTTTGACTTCTATCAAAAGGCAATTATACACTACGAAAAAGATTATCCTACTGGATATGAGAACATGGCCATTACATTGGGTAATATTAGTTCGATTTTCAAGTTTCGAAGAAACTACGCTGCAGCTCTAAGTATGCAACAGCGAGCATTAAAAATTCGGCAGGAAAATTGTCCATTTGCACACTCTACCATTGCCAAAAATCTCAAAGACATGGCTGCTATAACGCATCAGCAAGGGAATTATGACGATACTATAAATTTTTACCATCAAGCGCTATCTATACTCGAAGAACATTGTTCAATGAGTCATGTTGAAATAGCTAGTTGTCTACACACGATGGGGGTTATTGCAAATGAAAAGCAAGATTTTGACCGTGCCATTCAGTATTTTGAAAGATGTCTATGTATTAGAGAAACGAGTTTACCTGTAAATGATCCTAAAATTGCTGATACTCTAATACATTTGGGTCAAGTTCAAAGAAGTGGACATCATCACGAACTTTCTTTAGCATATGAAATGAATAGCTGCTTAATGCGTATAAAATTTCAACAAGCGACTACAACAGAAATTGGTCAAAGTTTTTCTCGCATCGGTGACAATTACGAGCATCTCAATGAACCTAGATTGGCCCTTGATTATTACAAACGAGCATTAGCTGTCTATAAGAATTGTCTACCTATCTGGCACCGATATCGATGGAACATGGAACTCAACATACAGCGACTCTCAAAAGGAATAACAACATAAAAAAACATGCTAAAAATGCTTTGTTTCAATACTGACAATTGATGCTGAATATAACCTATGGCGCGAAAGTCTTGACACAAGATGTTCGCTCATTTTTCGGTCACTTAGAAGCAACTGGTGAGTGCCAAAAGCAGTTAGTTAGAATCAGAATCTTATGCTCTTTCGGAATAAATGTTCAGAATTTCATTCTGACGTTATTTTAGCAACTTATGAGCAAATGTTTTGAAACGTCCAAAATGATGACTGTACAGAGGTTTATTTTAGCTATTGATTAAAACCCACTCAAGTTAAAATGTAAAAACGGTTTTAATAGTGCAGTTTTGTAGAGCAAGGCTTTCTCTATAAAATGTGCTATTTGCCTTTGTTTGATCTTATATCAAAGATTTGAAATATTTTTTTATTTAAAAAAGCGATTTCTTTTCAAACCCCTTTTTGACCAATACTACTTTACATGAAAAATAGCTCTTCAGAAAAAGAAGCATAACTTTTGAATGATTTGAGACTTCGCTTATGGCGATACCTCATTTTATAGAGAATTGAATGCTCTACAAAACTATTAAGTTAAAACTGTTTTAAAATATATACTAGACAAACTATGAACTACGGAAAAACCCTATTTTGCATTGTACAGACATTATTTTAGACCCTTTCAAAACATTTGCTCATACGCGACTAAAGTAACCTCAGAATGAAATTCTGAGCATAACATTATGATTCTAGCTAACTGATTTAGGCACTCATCAGTTGCTTCTAAGTGACCGAAAAATGAGCGAGCCTCTTGTGCCAAGACTTTCGCGCCATAGGTTATGTATTGAAGTATGTTTTGCCATAACCAGCCCCCTCTCTGTCAAAAAACTATTCTCGTGTTAGACGGTGTGGGTGAGATCCGTATTGCCAATAACACCCACCCATACCCACCCTAGTATATAGATCTAAATGTCCTCTACCTGTTGAGCACATTTTGAGAATCGAAAGGCTATGTTTTATATATAAAATCCTTGAAAGAACCTAAACAATACTCTGAAAAAAAAAAGAATCAATCTTTGCATTTTTCTCAAAACCAGAGTTTTGTACAAAAAAGAATATTTTTCGAAGAAAAAAACACACGCAGGCTTGATCTTAGTTGTCAAAGAAAAAAGTTCAGCTCAGAAGAATGAAGTATAAAACTTTGTGGGGAGGGAACTTTTAGCCATTTTTGACCGTTGTGACTCGTATAATTCCCTGAAGAAAGTATCCAGGGTATCGCTTAAGAGTTATGACCAAAATCATTAAACATTGAACAATAGTTAGAACACGTTTAAACGACGATTGAGCATATCGATTATTTGAGTTATATATTTTAATGCTTTTATTTAATAGTTATGAGGTGTGTGGTTAATCCTCACGCTTCGTTGTCATGGACAATTTTCGTCCCTGTGACACAAAAAAACCACATGAGAAAAAAGATACATATTAAATTAAGAGAGAGAAAAAAAAATATCATAGACATTTTAGAGTTTTGCATTATAATAAATAAATAATTTGAATATAGTATGAAAGAAAGAGAAAAAAATAATAATATAAGTAAATGATAACAGATACACTCAGTAACGTACTATTGATTATATGATACCACGATAGATGTAAACTCGATGTACAAAAGGAAAAAAGATTTATAACTGATTCCATATATGGTTCTAGTACAGTAATAGTAACTCAATCAGAAGCAGAAAGTAACATCAAACAAGGAGGTTTTTGGTTCATGAAATAAACAGATGATCTTTTTACTCGTTCTTCCTTTTTTAAGGATTGCTCTTTTTTTCCGTCAACAGAACCGGATTATTGTAATATTCCTGTATATATAGCAGGCACATTTTGTGTTGGAGGAAATCGCAAATCACCGAAAGATTAGTTCGGATGATCGTGCATATAAGCTTTGACCAGTGGATCTGGCTGAGCTGCTCAATTGGTGTATACCTATTTAAATTGGCAATCTCGATGTTGTTTGCGTCATGCCAACCATGTATACACCTAAAAATTTTCCTATTTAAGGCTTCTAGTTTATTTTGTTTTGAGAAAGATAACTTCGGATATATATTTAGAATAGATTGATAGTGTGGTCTAATGTAAACATTGTAGAGATGGTAAGCCATCTCCTCACTTAACATACGAGTCGGTGTAAGTCGCTTGAAAATTGACAAATTTCTTCATATTTTTGATTCAATATAATCTATATGGGATGAGAAGGAAAGTTTCGAATCCAAAATTGTTTCAAGATATTTAACTTTTGTTTCATGGGGGATTGTGTATCCCTTGCAAATGACCGGTGCGATTGCAGGTGACACTTGTCGATGAAATAAGGTCCAGTTCGTCTTTTGAAAGTTAATAGGTTGTTTCCACATTGTCGCATATGATATTAATGAACTGATAACGTCTTTAAGTTGTTTCACCAGATTAGGTATAAGTTCTTTTGTCGACCATGTAGCTGATGGAGAAATTACAATCGAAAGATCATCCGCGAAAATGTGTTTCCAATGTAATAATGACATACAATTTAATAAATCATAATGGTACACAATAAAAATTGCAGGACCAATACGTGAACCTTCTGGCACACCCTTGTATAAAGTAAAAGCGGTAGACTTAGTTTCTTTTAATTCTATATACGCCGATCGACCGACTAAGTAATTCCTTAACCATGCTAATAAATATGCTGGACAATCTAGTTTATATAGTTTAAGCCATAGACCTTTGTACCACAATTGATTGAATGCTGTTTTAAAGTCCACGAATATAGCTGCTGCTGCTGTATTTAAAGCTAGACACTGGCCAATTTTATCTATGATTGAAACCAAGCGCATTGCCATATAGTGACCAGGTCTGAATTCGGTTTGTTCTTCCGGTGAGATACCATTATCGTTTACCCATTTATAAAATTATATTAGAAAAATTTTTTCGTATAGTTTTAAAAAACACGGAAGTAGCGAGATAGGGCGTGTATCACGCACATTTACTATATTTGTTTTAGTTTTTGACAATAAGATCATTTTGGCGACTTACCAGTGCGGTGGAGAACATAAGCGCGATGCAAAAGAATTAAAGGAGGACCATATGATTGAATGATAGGGTTTGGGTAATAACTTTATTGTTTTGTTTGAAACACCGTCTAAACCAGCCGAATTTTTGTTCTTCAATGCCGAGATAGCTTTCGTAATATACTTTAATTCAATTGTGAAAGCTGGTGGTGTGCAGTGTTGCATGTTGTTTCTCAGTTGATTGTCTACATTTTCAGCTTCCATTTCAATGATCGATGAATTATTTGCATGTTCGGAAAATTGTTCTTTATAAAAATCCTTGGCAATAGCATACATTTCCGCTGGTGTTGAGACGACAGAACCATTTGCTAGTAAAAAGCCTTGGATTGGTGGAGAAGTGACAGAAAAATGTCTTTGCGCTCTTTTCCAAAACTGTTTAACATCACTGTTGTTGAACATTTTACAATATTGGCACTATGTTATTCTTTTGTAGGCGAATAATTCTCTCTTTATTGTTGTTGTGTATGCTTTGAGTTGTACTATGAAAGTTGGATGTTTTGTTTTCCTTGCAAGGCGTAAATACATGTTTTTTTTGTTGTATCAGTTCGACGATGTAAGAGGGAAGTGATGGTTTATAAGATTTGCAATATGATACATAAGTAAGTCGTGCTGCAACTAACGCCAAGAAACGTTCATATGTGCTAAAAAAATATATTTTATCTTGCATAATAGATGATAAGTTTTTCCAATACGAAAAAGTAAACGTTGTGAACATTTCGAGCACCCGCCAGTATGTACGCTTTACCGGATATTGACAGTCACTTTTGATCTATTTAATAGTAGGTGCCCAAATCACTGGAAAATGATCCCTTCCCATGGAAGGGAGAACAGAAAAAGAAGACGATGTTTCAATCAGATTTGCTGGTGCCAATATTAAGTCAATTGTTGCGCTTGATCGAGTGGATGTTGATACACCTTTGTTAACTACCATTAGCGAATTTGCTGATAACCAGTTGAAAAGCACACGAACTTTTTGATTTTCATTTGATTTCGACCATGATTGCTGTTTCGCATTGAAGTCTCCTAGAAGAATTGTATTTTTGTTTCGCTTTATGATTTGTTCAAAAAGAGCCAACGGTAGACTTTCATTCGGTGGTGAATAACATGTTGCTAATTGGAATTTGTCGTGAGAAGTGCCAATGTCCAGAGCTAATACATTTGGTATTTTTTGGAAGGCGTTCACTCGTTGTACTGTAATTGAACGATGTACCGCTGTCAGTATCCCACCAAATTTATTTGTTCCTTCTTGTGAATAAATGTCGTAATTGCTAAAGTGTTTTGAAAAGGTTTTGATAGCTTCATCATCGTGGTGTGTTCCATTAAAAACAATAATTGGGCAAGAAATATTTTCTAGTAGGACAAGAATATCCGGTAAATATAATGATAAACTGCTAATGTTTAATAACATTATTTTTAATTCCCTTTTAACCCGCATAATCTCCTTGGTTTGTTTACTTCTTGTTTCCCATCTAAGTAGCAGATCATCTAAAGTTGGTGTCGTCAACCATTCCATAGTGATTTCGTGAAGTATATTTTTTTGTTTTTGCGTCAGGTGATTTGTTGGTATATCATACGATACATTGCGATCAGGAATAAATTCGTTAGCACGTGGATTCATGGCTTGTTTCCATAGTCGTGTCATTTGATGTTGTCATTGTATTTGAAATAGGTGTTGCATGTCGCTGTTGCTATTGAGATGTTTTGCTGTTGTTTATTGAGTGTGAGGACTCGCGATTGAAACCTTTTTGATCTAGAAAACTAACTAACTTATTGTACACTGGATTAATTTGATGTTTTTGTTGAGCATTAATTTATGGATAGATAATGTTTGTTACATCCTTCAACAGAGGACATACGACATCATTTAATATATAATTAGTATTCAATATTTCTATGGTTTGATTGTTTATTTTCATATTTGTGTCATTACATTGTTTGCATAATTCCGTCTGTTGCTTCAGTATCGTTTGTATATTATTCTCGATTGAATTCAATCTTTTCATCAGATTATTGTTATTATTACTGTTATTATTATTATTATTGTCCACCGACTTGTCCGTCAACATTGATTCACTCGTCATTCCATTACCAAAAAGATGATTGGCAGTGTTGCATGCCCATATATTTGTATTTTTCGATTGCGTTGATGTCATGGAAGATGTTGTTTTCATTTTTTTATTTTCACGTGTTTCGATTTTCAAAGGACAATTTGGATTTCCTGCCATGTGGTTGCCTTTACAGTGTGCGCAGCATATTTCATTTTGACATTCAGGATTGTAGTTGTGCTATTGACCGCATTTAAAACATATAGGTTTATCTTTATTGGGACAATGCGCAACAACGTGATCATCATATTGTTGGCAGATGTAGCAGCGAAGTATTCGAGTAGGTGGAACATATGGTTCTATGGTATACGCTGTATTATTATCATCAAGTAATATTCTTTTATTCTTCAACATTTCCGATAATTCTTTGTTGCTTGAGAAATCAACACGAATTCTAGATATCAGTCTTCCACCTTTCACAAATAAACGTTCACCTTTAATTATTGTTTTATATCGTTGTTTAAGTTCATCACAAAAATTTTGTACATTCCATTGAGTTGGTATATCCAAGACCATCAAAGAATATGACGCGGAAAATCTACAGGAATATCAATTGAATACTCACAATTGCATATTGTAGCCGGCCAATTCGACTTGACCAAGAGTGTTTCAAATTGTGTTGCTGTGTTGCAATAAAGTAAATAATGTCTATCATTGTCCGATGTTGACATTCGACCATATGTTAAATTTAATTTACATTGTCTATTTAATTCCTTGATGATGGTGACATCTTGAACTGGATATTTATCATCATCTTTCAATTTGATACGAAATGGTGGAANTATTGGTTGAGGGGTAACCGAAAGAAATCAAGCGATAGAAAAAAACGACTTTCTTAGGGTAAATCAAGACGACGAGTTCGAATCTGAGCTGCATCGCCCCCAAGTCATATTGGGTGAGCAATAGCCAATAGAAGTCAAGTGTTTATAGGAAAGATTTGCCAGGATAATTTTGATGTCCACACATTCTAGGATGACTCATCTGTCTAATTCACTTTTTGAAGCACACATAGCTCCCGGATTTAAATCCGAGGTTTCCACATTTATTTATCTTTGCAATAAGTGGGCTAGCCTTCTTGTTTCTTTATGTTTTATATACCATTTTGTAGCTCGTAAAATTCTCTATCGAATGGTATATAATATTTGGGGGGTTTTGTTTGAGTATGATAGGAAAATTGTTTTACGAAAGCGAGGAATGGTCGATTTTCCCACAGAGAGGCATGAGGAAAAATGAGTATTGTTGCAATAACTCAGGAACGGTTCGGTCAATTCTTCTCATCTTCGAATTCGACTGAGACATTTGTAAGACTGAACTGTGTAGAAAATTTCATCGCGATCAGACTCTCTTTTCAAAAGTTATCGTGTAAACGGATGGACAGATGGACAGATGGGCGGACACACTGACCGATTCTAGAGTGTACGCACTTTTTGAGTACACAAAAAAAGGCTTATCTAGCAGAACTGCGTTTTTATATCAATAAAATAGATTGTATCGAGCATTTTCTTTAACGATTTATTTGTATTTTTAGTGGAAAAGAAACGAGCTCTAACGCATTTGAATAAATGTATTGAAACTTTAATGAACACATGCAAGCTGATAAAAAAAATGCATTTAAACACACACTTTTGTAAATTTTTTTTTCCCATGAGGAGAGAAAACATTTTCGATAACTTAAAAATATGATTGTTACATTCATTCAGAAGAATATTTCTATTATTTGTTTGCAGAATACAACAAAATAATAAAGAACATGTCGATCGATTTCGTTAGCGAAACTAATCAACATGTAGACAATATGTCGATGAAATCTGAAAACAAAGTTCATCATCATCATCATCATGAAAATATACATTCTGGAAAAGTCGGTCGTGCTGTGCTTTTAGCGGCTTTTACTTCATTAGGTGGATGGTTTTTTGGCTACGACCAAGGTGTTACTGGTGGTATAGTTGTCATGAGCTCATTTAAAAATGACTTTTGTGTTAATGTGTATGCCAATAAAACTACGTGTGATCTCCCAGTTGTTGCTTTACCTTCCGACTACAGACGATTTCTGGTACTTTTTACGTTATTGTATAATGTTGGATGTTTTATTGGTGCTGTGTTCATTTCTTCATTTGTGGCAGAAAAATTTGGACGTCGAGCGATTATTTTCACGGCATCACTATTCTTTTTAACGGGTACTTCAATGGTTATTTTTCCACCAGGGGGTTCTAAAAATATAATGATTTTAATACTTATCGGACGAATTGTTGAAGGAATAGGTGTTGGTTGTTCTTCATTTTCTTGTCCAATATACGCTTCAGAAATAGCTCCAACAAATATTCGTGGAATGCTTTCTGGCTTTATGCAAATGACGGTAGTAACTGGATTGTTTGTTGCTAATATTGTAAATCTTCTATTGCGAAATCATAAATGGGGTTGGCGATTATCAAATGGAATTATTTTAATTGCTCCAATTACGATAATGATTGGCATATTTTTTTGTCCTGAAACTCCTCGATGGCTATTCAAGAACAAGGGTCGAGACTTAGCAGAGAAAAGTTTAAAACGTATTCGTCAAACAGAAGATGTAACTGCTGAGTTAGACGCTATTGCTGATGCCGTACAAGAGGAAGGTAACCAAATTTCAATCAAAGAACTTTTCACAACAAAGAAAATGCTTGAAAGACTTGGTGTTGGTATGGGCATACATATTTTACAACAAGCAACGGGTATTAATCCAATATTTACATTTGGCGGTATTATTTACGAAAGTGTTCTCGGAAAGGGCATCATAGCATTATTAGTTCTATCTGGTGCAAATCTACTAAGCACAATACCAGCTTTGTTCTTATTTGATAGATTAGGACGTCGAAATCTTCTCATATTTGGTGGCTTAGCTATGGTAGTGGGTCATCTTGTAGCAGCTACAGTATTTGCTACAGGTTGCAGTGTAGCCAAAAATGTTATTAATGGTACAACAGCAACTGAAGAATTAGTAGATTGTAAAACAAGTTCTGGAATATTAATGCTCGTCTTTACAGCTATTTTTGTAGCCTGTTTTGCACTTTCTTGGGGACCAATTGCTTGGATTTATGCAGCTGAGATTTTTCCTCTTAACGTTAGAGCTAGGGCTGTTTCTATAACAACAGGAAGCAACTGGTTTATGGGTACAATCATGTCTTATATATTGGAGCTAATAGCTCCATTAGGGATTCATGGATTATTTTATCTGTTCGGTGGTCTAACTTTATTGGCCGTAGTATTCGTATATCTTTTCTGTCCAGAAACAAGAGGAGTTTTACTCGAAGATATTGAAGAAAAATTTGATGATTTTCAGTTGAAAAATAGAACAATAATTAAACTATTACGTAAACCGTGTCAAAAAAACCAAAAAAGATCGGCTAAAGTGAATGTAATTGAAACGGAATGATAATATATTGCTTTAATCTTTCTGTAACATCATCATAGTTTGTAGCGAGTGAATTAAAAATACTTTTCTTTTTTCATTAAACAGAAAAATTTTCTTTTTTTTTTATAATATCAAATAAATAAAATCGATCGAACATTATCTGTTAAATTAAACAAGTATAATTAATAGACACGATCTATATATACTTTCTATGATATGGGATGATCAAATTGCGTATGAAATAACCTTCTTACTGATGTCTCTTGGATTTTACATAATGAAGAAACAGTAACATATGTCATCTTATTATGCGTATCTATATCCAATGAAGATATTTTTTATATAAATCATTCTTATTTATTAAAATATTTCTGATAAACATAATTTAATTCTTAAATAGAACAGAAATTCTTATTTATTTTCACAATAAAAATACTTTACGTAACTCTATTAACAATAAACGTATAATGTCATTCTTTATTTTTATAACGTTTTTTTTCTGTCACATCATTGCGAAATATAATTCGTTTCTTATTTTTATTATAAAGTTTTCATCTATCATTGAGCTAAATTTTACACTTGCTTTGGGACGAAAAGACGAGAGTGAAATGAATGTGGGTATCAAAGCAATATGATCATTGACTATATATTCATGTAGAAAATACATTAGGTGGTCTCGCATTATTTTAATGCAAATTTTGATGGATAAATAAGAATGGAGAAAGTATCGAACTTAAATATTCGAACAAAAGTATTTTCGATATTCGAAGAAGTAAAACTATCAAGCTACAATCCATTTTATATAAGATATTTTTTATCTTAGTCTGATATATGTATTATATGTATCGATTGAAATAAAGGAAAAATACTTAAACTGTTAAACGAAGTTTCGTTTCATGAATACCATAACACAAATTGTTAAACAACACACAAAAAATAATTGTTAATGATATAAAATGATACATTCATGTCTAGTTTTTTATCAATTAGATTCGAGCAGTAATTAAATGATAGAAATATCGATAGACTTTTCAACAGTTGCTTATTTATTCATTATGTTTCTATTTAATATCAAAAATTCTATATGATCTCTTATTTAAACACAAAATACGATTGATAAAAATGAATTGTTAAAGCTTTTCATCGATTTGACTTTTATTTTTCTTATCAGAGAGATGTAAGGTTTTTTAGACTATTGATCTGTAAGTCTAAATATAAAGATCAGTGATCGTTTTTTACAGAATTTTATTCTAGGCATTATTTGTTTATGCATTCAACATATTTTCATAATATCTTCATCGTTTGTTTGATCATTTGCTTGGATTAATGTTGATCATTAGTAGTTTTCATGAAAAAGATTTTTTAACATAAAAAAGTGAATATTTGAAAATCTAACTAACAAATTTATTCTATTTATATTTAACAAGAAGAAAAAAATAAAGTATACATAAATAATAGAGCTCGTTGACGATCTCTAAAAAAGAATAATAAAAACAAATAGAAGTATGTACCTCAAAAAAAAACAACATTGAGCTCTTCTTCAGAATTTTAAAAAGATTCATTGGAAAAAAAAATTAAAATTTATATATTTCATAAGACAAAGAAGGACGAACATATAGTCGTTTTTTTTTCTTGTTCATACCTACTTCTATATTTATTATAAGATAAAATAAATATATGTCAAAATTTCAATGTTCCTTGGTTATGCTGATCATTGGTCATCGTATGAGTAACAGATTGATTCCACCATTTGTTTATTCCATTGAAGAAATAAATGGCAAGTAAGTTAAAAATCACCAAAATAATAAGACACATTTGAAGAATCATTGGTGAAAAAAAAGTATTATCATTAGTTGTTTTATTTAATGATGAATTTGATTCACGATCAGATTTGACCTAAAATAAAAAAATTATTTTTCAGTTAATAAAATAAATTATTTTTACAAACAGATATTTTTTGTTGTTTAGTGTTTGTCCATGATCGTGATAATGTTTGAAGTTGTTCGTCTGTTTCCCGCATCTTTTCTAATAATCGATCATAACGTTGAATTGTATCATCATGTTCTTTCTTATGTTGATGTACAATATCAGGTAAAGAAGATCCGAATATTTTATCTTTTTTTTGTTCATATTGACTATGTTGTGAACTAGGTGTCATTGGTGTTAGAGAACAATTAGTAATAGAAGAACTTTCATAGGAATCAATTGATAAAGGAGGAAAAGATTGACGAAAATGTTGTGGTATTTCAGATAAACGTGATGATCGATAACGAACAGAAACAGGAATCATTGACGAACAACTTCGAAGACATGGATTACTTGCTGAATGTGTTGATAATAAAGATGAAGTTTTATTTGATAATGATTCCATTCTAAAGAAGAAATAAAATCATTTGAATTTTTTTTTTTTAATAATTGAAGAATTTTGAATTTATATTTACTTTTTCGTCGGTGATTTAACTGTTTTATCTCGTCCCTGATGAATATATTGTCTAACAGGTGACCATGAAACATGTTGTCTTCTGTTCAATTGTCCATATGATGGTCGATTATATTGATTTGAAAAAGTATACCAAACAGTTGGTCTTGATTTTTGTGCAAATCTTTGTTCTGAAAGTGACCTTGATCGTTGTTTATTTATATTAGGAGGAATATAAGTATCTCCTCTATATGGTTTAACATAATATCGAAGTCGAGCTGGACGACATGTATTTGACATAAGTTGATTTGAATTTGATGAATCAAATATATTAATTGTTGGTTCAAAAAGGGAACGAAGAGGAGGAAATGGTTGAGATGATGTTTCTTTGCCTGTTACTTCTGCAAGATGTTGAATTTCATTGGAATCAAAACAAGTAGAAGATGTGTGTTTCTTATTCAAAGAAGAAGGAGAACATGAACGAGAATTTAAAGATTGATTCAATTTTGATATTGATTTTTTTTCTTTCTGTTGACACTTTTTAAGAATAGATTTACTAGGTGAAGTAAGAGAAATTTGATCGGAAAGATCAATATTTTTATGATATTTTTTTTGATCGAATTCATTTGGATTAAGTAATGAATCTTTTTCTTCCTAAAAATAATTGAGATATTATTATAATAAAAATTCAATGTGCTATTTACTTTAATTGCACCAATATATTCTTGTTCAAGACTATCTTGTTCACTCGGTGTTTTTGATGAACTTTGTTTAGAAAGTTGATTATTATCTTCGTCTTTCGATTGAAATTCATTATGATAAAAATGTTTGGTAACTTGATCTTCAGTTGAATTAACTTGAAAATACGGTTCAGTTTTAATAAGAGTTGTTTTTGTCGATGGTGAAAGTCGTTCATCATCAAATTTAACACGTACACCACGTTTATTAGAAGCAAACTCTTTTTCGAGTTCTTCAAATTGTTGAATTTCTTCATGAGCTCGTTGTTCTTCTTCAAGAAAACTTGTATCTATACTCGAACTACTCATTGGAGATGTAGTCATCTTATTTAAGAAATATTTCAAAAACAAAAATAAATAATTCTTCTTTTGTAAATTTCTTACCTCATCATCTTGTTGTTCAACAATAGGTTCGAGTATAGTAGAATCACCATAATATCGATGCTCTTCATCATCATCCATTGTTCGTTACACTGAAAATGATTGATAGAAACCAAAAAATCATTTGATTAGGAACGGAAACAGCTGCTGCATTTCTTTTTTTTTTGTCTCAGTCGTTGGTGGACATATGAATAGCTTCTTTTTTACGTTATATTCTGTTTGATACATTATTTAGAGGTCTTATGTGTCACATATGTTGTCTATTCTTTTCATTGATTGTGATCGGTTTTACAAAATAACAATGTTGCTTCAAAATAACATTTTCTACTAAAAAACACAACTCAAAACGAAACAAAGAAGGTCACAAAAAAATGTCTTGATGAAAAAATTGAATATCTAACAAGAAAAAATCAAGTATCTATTATGATTAACCTATTGAACAATAGAGTAAAGTGAAAAGAATAATTATTTTAATGCTTTTATTTAATAGTTACAAGGTGTGTGGTTAATCCTCACGCTTCGCTATCATGGACGATTTTCATCCCTGTGACACAAAAAAAAATCACATGAGAAAAAAAGATACATATTAAATAAAGAGAGAGAAAAAAAAATATCATAGACACTTTAGAGTTTTGCATTATAATAAATAAATAATTTGAATATAGTATGAAAGAAAGAGAAAAAAAATAATTTAAGTAAATGATAACAGATACACTCAGTAACATACTATTGATTATATGATACCACGATAGATGTAAACTCGATGTACAAAAGGAAAAAAGATTTATAACTAATTCCATATATGGTTCTAGTACAGTAATAGTAACTCAATCAGAAGCAAAAAAGTAACATCAAACAAGGAGGTTTTTGGTTCATTAAATAAACAGATGATCTTTTTACTCGTTCTTCCTTTTTTAACGATTGCTCTTTTTTCCGTCAACAGAACCGGATTGTTGTAATATTCCTGTATATATAACAGGTACATTTTGTGTTGGAGGAAATCTCAAATCACCGAAGGACTAGTTCGGATGATCGTGCATATAAGCTTTGACCAGTGGATCTGGTTGAGCTGCTCAATTGACTTATATCTGTTTAAATTGGCAATCTCGATGTTGTTTGCATCATGTCAACCATGTATACACCTAAAAAGTTTCCTATTTAAGGCTTCTAATTTATTTTGTTTTGAGAAAGATAGCTTCGGATATATATTTAGAATAGATTGATAGTGTGGTCTAATGTAAGTATTTTAGAGATGGTAAGCCACCTCCTCACTTAACAACGAGTCGATGTGAGTCGCTTGAAAATTGACAAATTTCTTGGTATTTTTTATTCAATATAATCTATATGTGACGAGAAGGAAAGTTTCGAATCCAAAATTGTTCCAAGATATTTGACTTTCGTTTCATGAGAGATTGTGTATCCCTTACAAATGACCGGTGGAATCGCAGGTGACACTTGTCGATGAAATAACGTCCAGTTCGTCTTTTGAAAATTAATAGGTTGTTTCCACATTGTCGTATATGATATTAATGAACTGATAACGTCTTTAAGTTGTTTCACCAGATTAGGTATAAGTTCTTTTGTCGACCATGTAGGTGATGGAGAAATTACAATCGAGAGATCATCCGCAAAAAGGTGTTTCCAATGTAACAATGACATACAGTTTAATAAATCATAATGGTACACAATAAAAATTGCAGAACCAATACATGAACCTTGTGGTACACCCTTGTATAAAGTAAAAGCGCTAGACTTAGTTTCTTTTAATTCTATATACGCCCATCGTCCGACTTAGTAATTCCTTAACCATGCTAATAAATATGTTGGACAACCTAGTTTATATAGTTTAAGCCATAGATCTTTGTACCACAATTGATTGAATGCTGTTTTAAAATCCACGAATATAGCTGCTGCTGCTGCTGTATTTAAAGCTACACACTGGCCAATTTGATCTATGATTGAAACCAAGCGCACTGCCATATTGTGACCAGGTCTGAATCCGGTTTGTTCTTCCGGTAAGATACCATTATCGTTTAGTCATTTATAAAATTGTATTAGGAAAATTTTTTTCGTATAGTTTAAAAAACACAGAAGTAGCGAGATAGGGCGTGTATCACGCACATTTACTACATTTGTTTTAGTGTTTGACAATAAGATCATTTTGGCGACTTGTCAGTGCGGTGGAGAGCATAAGCGCGATGCAAAAAAATTAAAGGAGGACCATATGATTGAATGATAGGGTTTAGGTAATAACTTGATTATTTTGTTTGAAACACCGTCTAAACCAGCCGAGTTTTTGTTCTTCAATACCGAGATAGCTTTCGTAATATGTTTTAATTCAACTGTGAAAGCTGGTGGTGTGCAGTGTTGCATGTTGCTTCTCAGTTGATTGTCTACACTTTCAGCTTCCATTTCAATGATCGATGAATTATTTGCACGTTCGGAAAATTGTTCTTTATAAAAAAATCCTTGGCAATAGCACACATTTCCGCTGGCATTGAGACGATAGAACCATTTGCTAGTAAAAAGCCTTGGATTGGTGGAGAAGTGACAGAAAAATGTCTTTGCGCTCTTTTCCAAAACTGTTTAACATTACTGTTGTTGAACATTTTACAATATTGGCACCATGTTATTCTCTTGTGGACAGATAATTCTCTCTTTATTGTTGTTTTGTATGCTTTGAGTTGTACTATGAAAGTTGGATGTTTTGTTATCCTTACAAGGCGTAAATACATGTTATTTTGTTGTATCAGTTCGACGATGTAAGAGGGAAGTGATGGTTTATAAGATTTGCAATATGATACATAAGTAAGTCGCGCTACAACTAAAGCCAAGAAACGTTCATATATGCTAAAAAATTATATTTTATCTTGCATAATAGATGATAAGTTTTTCCAATACGAAAAAGTAAACGTTGTGAACATTTCGAGCACCCGTCAGTATGTACGCTTTACCGGATATTGGCAGTCACTTTTGATCAATTTAATAGTAGGTACCCAAATCACTGGAAAATGATCACTTCCCATAGAAGGAAGAACAGAAAAAGAAGACGATGTTCCAATCAGATTTGCTGATGTTAATATTAAGTCAATTTTTGCACTTGATCGAGTGGATGTTGGTACACCTTTGTTAACTACCATTAGCGAATTTGCTGATAACCAGTTGAACAGCACACGACCTTTTTGATTTTCATTTGATTTTGACCATGATTGATGTTTCGCATTGAAGTCTCCTAGAAGAATTGTATTTTTGTTTCGCTTTATGATTTGTTCAAAAAGAGCCAACGGTAGACTTTCATTTGGTGGTGAATAACATGTTGCTAATTGGAATTTGCCGTGAGAAGTGCCAATGTCCAGAGCTAAAACATTTGGCATTTTTTGGAAAACGTTTACTCGTTGTACTGTAATTGAACGATGTACCGCTGTCAGTATCCCACCAAATTTATTTGTTCCTTCTTGTGAATAAATGTTGTAATTACTAAAGTGTTTTGAAAAGGTTTTGATAGCTTCATCATCGTGGTGTATTCCATTAAAAACAATAATTGGGCAAGAAACATTTTCTAATAGGACAAGAATGTTCGGTAAATATAATGATAAACTGCTAACGTTTAATAACATTATTTTTAATTCACTTTTAATCCGCATCATCTCCTTGGTTTGTTTACTTCTTGTTTCCCATCTAAGTAGTAGCTCATCTAAAGTTGGTGTCGCAAACCATTCCATAGTGATTTCGTGAAGTATATTTTTTTGTTTTTGCGTCAGGTGATTTGTTGGTATATCATACGATACATTGCGATCAGGTATAAATTCGTTAGCACGTGGATTCATGGCTTGTTTCAATACTCGTGTCATTTGATGTTGTCATTGTATTTGAAATAGGTGTTGCATGTCGCTGTTGAGATGTTTTGCTGTTGTTTATTGAGTGTGAGGACTCGCGATTGAAACCTTTTTGATCTAGAAAACTAACTAACTTATTGTACACTGGATTAATTTGATGTTTTTCTTGAGCATTAATTTGTGGATAGATAATGTTTGTTACATCCTTCAACAGCGGACATACGACATCACTTAATATATAATTAATATTCAGTATTTCTTTGGTTTGATTGTTTATTTTCATATTTGTGTCATTACATTGTTTGCATAATTCCGTCTGCTGTTTCAGTATCGTTTGTATATTATTCTCGATTGAATTCAATTTTTTCATCAGATTATTATTATTATTATTGTCCACTGACTTGTCCGTCAACATTGATTCAATTATCATTCCATTACCAAAAAGATGACTGGCAGTGTTGCCTGCCCATATATTTGTATTTTTCGATCGCGTTGATGTCATGGAAGATGTTGTTTTTATTTTCATTTTTTTATTTTCACGTGTTTCGATTTTCAAAGGACAATTTGGATTTCCTGCCATGTGGTTGTCTTTTTACAGTGTGCGCAGCATATTTCATTTTGACATTCAGGATTGTAGTTGTGCTGTTGACCACATTTAAAACATATAGGTTTATCTTTATTGGGACAATGCGCAGCAACGTGATCATCATATTGTTGGCAGATGTAGCAGCGAAGTATTCGAGTAGGAGGAACGTATGATTCTATGGTATACGCTGTATTATTATCATCAAGCAATATTCTTTTATTCTTCAATATTTCCGATAATTCTTTGTTGCTTGAGAAATCAACACGAATTATAAGTATCGCTCTTCCACCTTTCACAAATAAACGTTCGCCTTTAATTATTGTTTTAAATCGTTCCTTAAGTTCATCACGAAAGTTTTGTACATTCCATTGAGTTGGTATATCCAAGACTACCAAAAACTATGACGCGGGAAATTTACGAGGAATATCAATTGAATACTCACAATTGCATATTGTAGCCGGCCAATTCGACTTGACCAAGAGTGTTTCAAATTGTGATGTTGTGTGGCAATAAAGTAAAAAATGTCTATCATTGTCTGATGTTGACATTCGACCATATGTTAAATTTAATTTACATTGTCTATTTAATTCCTTGATGATGGTGACATCTTGAACTGGATATTTATCATCATCTTTCAATTTGATACGAAATGGTGGAAATGATTCACGTTGTTCTAGTTTACTATTNCAACAGAAAAGAGAAGCATCCTCAAAAAGAATCTGCACTTTTTCATAAAAATAGCGCATAAAATGTCTATCCTTACATTTCTTTGATAAACAGGTTTTGGAAAGAATATTTTTTTATCAGTTTGTAGAAAATTTTCTCCTCTTTCGAATAGCAGATGATTTATATTTGTCACATTCTGATAAATGAAGGGGAGAATAGAAAAAGATGAAGCACTCGCGCAATAAATTTGTAATTTTTATATGAATTTTTCAAAAACATTTTGTTAGACAGTAATTAATTCGATTTTTGCGCATCCATTAAAAAGATCTTGTAAAATAGTGCTTACTTTGACATTTATGAAATCGGTAAAAACATCTTGTAAACAGACAGTTTATTACAATTAACTATCATCTAAAAAAATGTTTTTGACGAATTCATATACAATTACAAATTTATTGCGCGAGTGCTTCATCTTTTTCTAGTCTCCCTTCATTTATCAGAATGTGACAAATATGAATCACATACTATTCGAAAGAGAAGAAAATTTCCTACAAACTGATAAAAAATTATTCTTTCCAGAACATGTTTATCGAAGAGATATAAGGATAGACATTTTATGCGCTATTTTTATGAAAAAGTGCAGATTCTTTTTGAGGATGCTTCTCTTTTCTGTTGGGTCGTTTCGTTTTTGAACGTATTATCAAAATAAGTTATATATGCTTCGAAAGAGAAGAAAAAGCGCTATCTGTTGGTAAAGAAGGTTTTCTTTCAGCACTCTTTTATTAAAGAGAAATAGAAACCGACATTTGTGCAACTGCTTTTGCATCGCATGTTATGTGTTGCTAAGAGGTATTTCATTAGCATCTTCCTCTCATTGACGTTCAGTCAAAGTTTATTTGCATTATTTTCATTAACTTATTGAAAGATTAGCAGTTTTATTCAAGTTAAAGTTTTCCAACAAATCAACAAAATGCCTCGTTCCAACATCAAACACCCATCAAAGTGAAAGTCAAATGGTCAAGGTCGAGCATCTAGCAAGACTATTTTGAAGAAGAAACAAAATAAAAATATGACAAATCCATCAATAATCTAAAAAAATAATCAAGTGGTGAAGATGTATCGAAAGCAATTTATTGATTTATTAAGTAAAACCGGTATTTTAACTCCAGCTGGTATTGCAATCGATATGTTACGTCTCTTATATGAAGCTAATCTTAATGAAGGAGGAAAAAAGCATGAAGTTGATGTAGTAATTCCATCAACAAGATCTCTTGTTAATTATAATTAGCATGCTGAAATGAATAATGATTCGTCAGATGATGATATAAACGAAGTAAATAACATCAATAATCATTATAACAAAATGATTGTAACTGAAACACAAGTTAATGATAAACTTAATATTTGTCCATACAAACAAAAAACATCAGTTAATAATTTAAACTAGACTCAAGGCACGAAACACATTAATAACAATTATGGTAAACCATTTACATTATTTTCGGCTCCATTGGCAGAATAGGATTTAACTTTGGGAAACGGCGGATTAGCTATCCGTGGAGACAGTGATCTTGAAACGGTAACAAAAGGTTTAAGAAAAGTCATTATTGAAGGTTATAATGTTAACTTGGCCCGTCTCTTACTTCCTCGTGATAACAAAAAATATAGTCGTGATGATGACGAGGATGAAGATAAAAGTATTTATCTTAAACAGAAGGCTGATCCTCGACTTGATAAAAACCTGACCATTCTTGAATTTATATTAGCTTTTACTCGTTATTTGAATATTGTATGTGAAGCTTTTCCTCAACGTCGTCGTGAATTGACAGCTTATATGTCGGATATAATTCGATTATTTTCTCGTTTTGGTCATCCTTTCTTTTATGATTATTATCGGTTATTTGCTCAAAAAACCAAATTCATGTTGCAAACACGTAATATTTTAGTCGATTGGTCCAAACGAGACCATGATATTTATTTTAATGTCCTTTCCGGTTTACAACCGATTGTTTGTGAATTATGTCGCAGTCCGGATCATTCTACTTTCTTCTGTAAAAAAAAATAATTGATCGGGCTGATTTAATTGAAAAAATGATATCGGACAATTATGATCGAAGTACTGATGCAGTTTCATCAACAAAATTTTCATTTCGTTGAGCTTTAGGTGGTGGAGATGCTAAATATGATTCTCCTTCAACTTTTAATTTTTACAATGGGGCCGGTTTTGGTAAATGTATTCAGCTGGACTGTCGTTTTGTTCATTGGTGCTCTCGTTGCCGGGGTACACATCCCAAACAATTGTGTAATAGGAAATAAACTAATATTGACGTTTTAAGTTACTATTTAAGTAACTATTATGTATCAATAATAATAATAATAATATTAAAAAAAAAATTAATTAATCATAACTGCAGTATATTAATGTATTTTAATATATATATGTTAATAGAAATATAGATTGTAATGTCTTTCTTTCTTTATAGTAAGCAGTTGCTGTATGAGCGTTCCGCTTCTAGCAACTACATCAATTGATATTGATCGATTAGAGCAAGAACTAGCTGATCATCCTGATAAGGAATTTACTTCATTCTTGGTGTCGAGTTTACGAGAAGGTTTTGATATTGATATTTCCATTATACCTAACAAATCATTTGAATGTCTCAATTTACGTTCAGCACATCATGATCCAGAAAATGTTACTCGTTTAGTTGAAGACAAACTTAACAAAGGTTTCTTAATTGGTCCATATCGCACTCAATCTTTTTGATAATTATCGAATAAAGCCTATTGGAGTGATTGAATCGAAATATTCAAAAAAGAAACGATTAATTGTTGATTTGTCTGCTCCTCATAATGGGGTTCCAGAACTTCGCCAATAGGATTTTCGCCAACCGTCATGAAACAATATTAATATAGGACAGATGTGACTGAACTTAACGTTGTTACAACATTCATAACCTAGCTTACACTACTAATCTAATCGATAGGCACTTTTTTATCAACGTTAAGTCCACTCTCATGTAGGCGAAATTCCTGGAGTCTACTGGGGAAAGTACGGTGGACATTCGCCAGTTGACGAATTTTCTACAATCTATTGGCGAAAGTACAGTGGACATTCGCCCATTGGCGAAATTCCTGCAGTTTGTTAGTGAATGTACAGTGGACATTCGCCAATAAGCGAATGTCCTATTGGCGAAAGTCATATTGGCGAAGTTCCCGCCACCCCTCATTATAATACACAACATGCGAGCATTAGTTCGTTAATTGATAAAGAATCTTATTCTCTCTCATATGTTACAATTGATGATGCCATCAAACGCATACAGAAATTAGGAAATGGTGCTTAAATGAACAAGATCGATATTCAAGATGCTTTTAAATTACAGCCTATTAAACCATCTCTCTGGCCTTTTTACGGTATTAAATGGAATGATGTTTATTATATCTTTGTACGATTGCCTTTCGACTCTCGTAGTTCATCTAAATTATTTGACATGTTAAGCGAAGCGATTGTTTGGATAGCAGAACATAATTATGGTCTTACAAAAATGTTACATTTATTGGATGACTTTTTTGTAGTAGACAGTGTTGATAATGGTGGAGAGAGAATCCGTGATCTCATCAGTTTACTTTTTAATCGGCTTCAGGTACCCTTATCACTTAAGAAAACAGTCGGTCCAGTACAGGAAATTGAATATTTAGGTATTATTCTTGATTGAAAACGAATGGAAGCTAGATTACCTCAAGAGAAGGTGTTACATTATTGAATTGATTAAAGCTTTACCCAATCAACGAAAATGTAGAAAACGTGAATTACTCAGCATTTTAGGTCATATGTCATTTGCATCTAGAGTTGTTATTCTAGGCAGATCTTTTGTTCATTATTGGTTCAATTTGACCACCTATGTTCTATCTTTAGAATAGCACATCATCATTAATCGACAGACTCAGCTAGAGTTAACAATGTGGTATCGACATTTGAGTGATTGGAACGGAACTTTTTTCTTTCTTGATTCTAAAATCACCACTAGTACTGATATAGCTTTCTCTATGGATGCTAGTACCATCATTGGTTGTGTGGCAGTATTTGGGAATGAGTGGTTTGCTCTTAAGTGGTCTGAGCAGATGATACAACAGCTTCCAGAGACTAAGAAATCAATTGCACTTTTCGAAATTATTCCTATTGTTATTGCTGCTGTTATATGGGGTTCTTGGTGAGAAAGGAAACGAATATGTCTGCTATATGACAATCAGATCACAGTTAACATAGTTAATAAAGATCGATCAAAAAGCTCACTTATTATGGCGTTTTCTCGCAAATTAACTTTACTTGCAATGCAACATCATTTCTTATTGCGAGCTATTTATATTTCTACAAAAGACAATGCTTCTGCAGATGCTCTTTCTCGTTTACAGATAACTCGTTTTCGTCAACTATTACCAACCTCTGATTGAAACTCAAGAGACATTCCTCAAATGAAGGACTTGACGTTCCCATCGACCGAATCGATAACATTGTAATTGACTTGCTTAATAATACTATTTCTTCTTCTTCAAAAGCTTCTTATTCTTCTGATTATAAACTGTTCTCTAAATTTGCAGCTATGTCAGATTATAACATACATTCTTCTTATTTACCTCCGCGTCTTATTCTTCGTTTCATAGCTTTTTCTCATGGTCTTCGTTCCATTCAATACGGCACAATTCGCACTTACTTAGCTGCTATTCGTTTTTATTGTTTACGCGACGGCTTTTCAGATCCATTTCTAGACATGAACGATTTTATTATACCACAATTTAAGATGGCTCTTCGAGATATGCATCGTTTCAGTACTTTAGCTATTAAACAATGCAAGCCCATGACCATTAATCTGTTAAACATATTAATTATTGAATTACGTGCAGGTGTTTTTCATCCTTAACTTGATATTCTGATACAAGCAACACTTGCAGCTGTGTTTTGGAGTTTCTTTCGATCTGGGGAACTATGCCGTGATAAATTTCCTTCTCAATTGCATGTTGCGAACGCCGATATTAAGCATGCTAGCAACAATATTATTATTCATCTTAAACACTCAAACACCGACATAGAAAAGAAAGGAGTGGATGTTCGATTATTTAAAAACGAAACTATTACTTGTCCAGTTCATGCTTTGAACATGTCTGCTAGTATTCGAGACAGTAAACGGGATAATTCTCCTTTCTTTCTATTACCAAATGGTCAATCTTTAACTCATCGTGCTTTTGTTGCAAACTTAAGACATTTATTGCTTCGATTAGGTTTTCAAGTTTCTGCTTATAGTGGTCATAGCATGCGAGTAGAGGCGGCTTCATCTGGAGCAGCGGCAGGTGTTCCTGATCATTTGATTCAAACACTTGGACGTTGGACTTCTTTGTCTTATGTACGTTATATACATGTCAGTAACAATGTTATTCAAAAAGCTCATAATAGCATTTTACAGTTTTCCACTTAATTTAATTTTTGGGCACGAAGCTTTTACTTAGCGCTCAAGCTTCTTGTGACATTTTAAAGTACACAAGAATGACTCATCTACTTTTTTTGTTGTTGTTTAATTATGTAAAAATTTTTATAATGCAGAAAAATATATGCCCAACTCGCCACTTTATAATCAGAAACTTTATAATTTAGGAGGAGATCGGCATGAAACGATTATTTCTGACCAAAAGAAAACTGTTTCGGAGCACGAAAGTCACATTTCAAGATGGTTATACGAAAACTGCTTAATCCCTAAGAGATCTCTCAGCAAAATTCTCGTAGAAAAACTTTGTTTTTTCAAAAAGCTTTTATTTTCTTGAAAATGATTTTTTGAGTGATATACGATCATTTCTGAGCAAATTAAAACCATTTCTGCGCAAAAAAAGTCCCATTTTCACCTGTTCATGCGAAAGTACCGCATTGTATGTGAGGTGTTCGAAGGTCTTTAGAATGATTTAAGAGCATATAGCCAATGCGCCTCTTATTTTTATCTGTGATGATCTTCACAATTATTTCATAGCATATAGCCTATAAATATCTTAGTTTCACTATGAGAGGACCTCAGAAGTATTACAAAGTATATAGTCTATACACCTCTTATTTTCTACACAGAAATCTCTTTGAGGGCCTTAGAATTATTTGGTAGGATATACCCTCTGCATCACTTATTTTCGGCAGTGGAAGATATTCAGGGGTCTTTAGAATTGTTTCACAGTTTAGAGTAGATATGCTGTCAATTATAATATAATTTTAAAGATCTCAAAAGACTTCTTTCTGCTCAAAATTAGAGATTTATAGAATATATTCTATGCAATAATTATAAAGACTTGCAAAGAATAGCCACTGCTCAAAATTATAGGTACATAGATCATATACTATGAAATAATTTTGAAGGCCGGCAAAGAATTTCGAAAACTCCCACAGACGGCTATTGAGCCCCAAAGCTTCCCTTCCCATTGATAAAAATAAGTGGTGTATATGGTAAATACTATGAGATAATTCTAAAGATCCTCTTCCTGACCATATTGAAGAGATTGATGGTCCTTGTTTTATTCTATAGACATTCATTGTGGATAAAAGGAAGGCGTTTTTTTTGTTTGCGAAACTTGGGGTTTTAAATTAAAAAGACTATAGATTCTCATGTTACCAAAATTATCAGGAAAATAAGCTCGACACTGGGTGAACTGGAACTTGGGAGCTCAGTTTTCTGTTGTTTACAGTTTACCAATCAATTACAGTCCATGCTTTATGGTGTACAATAGTAGGAGTCCATCACTTGTAATTCCAGTTCACTGGAATCAAATAATTGTTAAAAATTTAATAATAATTAATTAGCACTCAACTAATTCGGACTCAATTTATTAAGACTCAGTCAATGAGTACACTACTAATAAGTTAAGTTATATTTAGTTGAGTATTCATTGATTAAGTACTATCTAATTAATTATTAAATATTTAGAAATTACATAACGTTAGCAACCTATGACCACAGGCAAAAGGATGTTACTGTTGTAAATCATAAAACATAATCTGCAATTGATCGGTTAAATACGATTAAAAAGTGAGGTCGAAGTTTGAAGTTTACACGCTGAATTCGTTTTTCTAAACCTACCCAAATGCCATTTTGTAGTTTTTATTTTGGGGTGCAATTCTATATGAATTGTCGTCAAATTTAAGCTTACACCAAGATTTTGAAATGATCAGAAATCTTGATCTGCCAAAATAGATTCTTGTTTTGATGTGTTTTGCTGTATTCCATTCTTCATTCAAGGCTTGAGAGTCGTACTAAATGAAACTGATGACCAATGAAAATCTTGATCTCGACACTGAAGCTCGTCAAGCCTATCTGAACGAATTTTTTCAACTCGCAATGGAACCCATCGAAACCAACATTCTCCATTTGAGCGGGTATTTTGCTCATAGATGGACCTGATAGTATATATAAAAATTCTAAAAGGGTTCGTGTCATTAGGCCTTTCTTCTTGAGTTATGATCATTTTACTAAATTTTCAGGATATTGCAGGATATTACGAAAAAAATTGCAACAGCAAATTTTCACCTGAAATTTTCCCCAACAACAGATTTCATGGTCTTTATGATATCCTGAAAGTTTCAGCTCAAACAGACATTTTTCTTTCCAGATAACACATTTGCAAAAAACATTACTTTCTTAGGAAAACTCCGAAAATAGTCCATTTTTTATACATCTTATATCTTAAGAAGAAATCATTCGTTTGAACTGAAACTTTCAGCATATCATAAGAACCATGAGATCTGTTGTTGGTGAAAATTCTTTGTTGCGATTTTTTTCCTAATATCCTACAATATGCTGAAAATTCAGTAAAATGATCATAATACGAGAAAAAAGGTCTCATGGCATGAACTCTTCTAGAGTTTTTATATACACTATGAGTCCTAAGTATGAGCAAAATATGAGTTCAAAGGGACAATGCCAATTGAATAGGTTTCCTCGTCAAGTTTGCTTTTTTTGTCAGAGTTGCACGCGTAATGCTTAAAGTGTATTCGTTATTGAAAAAGAAACACTATTTCTATATCATCTGCATTTGGAAATAGTTGAGGAAGTTTAATGAGTTCAGATCGAAATCTATGAATAGTTCAAATGGTTTGTCCATGTATCGAAAATGTTGGACCTGAAAGTCTCTATTCAACGCATACCAAAAGTTATTTTTCATTTTTCTAAAGGAAATTTTCTTCAAAGTTATAATGAGATTTCTCAATATAAGGATTATGGAATTTGTTTCTAAGAATCAGTGTGGATTACAAAATGTGAATTTCGTCTTTATTCATTTGATATATGCTGTTGAGCTATTGTTTGGTGAAGAAAAGTTAAAGCTATAATAATATTGTGTTGATTAGATGTCGTAGACAAAACAGATCTCGAGAATGTGTAGGAAATACAGCTGCATCTCTTCCAAATTTTTTTTATATTATCCTTCAATGATTTTTTTAAAACCATTAAAAAACATAGTATGTCGAATACGCACATTCCATTTGCAAGATTGTCGATTTGTTCTGGTTTCAGTGAAATTATCCTTCTATTTCCAAATGCAGATGATATAGAAATAGTGTTTCTTTTTCAATAACGAATACACTTTAAGCATTACGC